>JAQQSV010008407.1:0-13777 GCA_028646515.1 Pseudochirops corinnae
AGTCCTTAATTCAATCATCCTTAAGGAACAATCCTCCTTAAGGGACACAAAGTACAAAGATCAAAGTTTTCCCACCCCTAGGTCACATTGTCTTAATCTCTCAGTCAAAAAGTCTTCTTTCTTCTTGATTGGAGATTAATTTCCAATCATCCTTAAGGGGTACAAGGTGCAAAATACAAAGTTCTCCTACCCCTAGGCCACAGTAAATCATGATCTTCTCAGTCAGCACTAAGTACCCAAGGAGAGGTCTTTTCATCTTGACTCAAGGCTGGCTCCTAAATTCTGTGGTTCCTCTTCCATGGGTCCAGCCCTTGCCTGAATCTACCCAACTGTCACCTGGATTCATGGTCAAGCAGCTCTCAGCTTCACCTTCAGCTCCTCATCCAGCTCCCATTCCATATTGAAGCTCACAGAGTCTAGTCCACCTTAAGTCTTTCTCAATTTCTGTTTCTGGGAAGACAAAGCTTAACCAAAACAACTTCCACACACATTCCCGGCACCATCATCAATTCACTATCTGTCTGTGAAATCAACACAGACCCACAAACAAGTTCTGAGAAATCAACACAGACCCACAAACAAGTTCTGAGAACTCAACACAAATCATCAGTAGAGTCCCAGGACTTCTGAAACCCTCCTCTAGGACTTCTATAAACAGACAACAAGAAAATCCTCTTTCAGGGCTTCCAGTAAGGTCCCAGGGCTTCTGTACAAAGTATTACAAATACAAATCAACACAGACAGAACAGACAAACAGAGTGCTGGCCTCCAAGGGTATTTCCTTCTCATTTCTGCTCTCTCCCAGCTTGTGCTTCTGCTTTTATATGGTCATTATCTCCTCCCTGTTCTGCCTACCTCTTACGTCCTTCCTGTCCCTGTCTTTGGCAAGTCCCTCCCACTGTGGGTTTCACAAGTTCTGTTTCTTAACAAAGATTTGATATAATCACGGGCAGGGCTCAACGGAAACAAAGCACTAAGTACTTGTTTGCTTGCCATTATACTTGTTCAGACAAGGATGCCCAGGGAGAAAGGGGAGAAGGGGATTCTTCTGGGTTTTTTTCTTTATTTTATGTGTAATTTATGGAATAAAACAAACATTTCCATAATATAATGTAGTAAAAAATATGATTTCACATGAAGCTGCAAATATGTTATGTACAATTTGCTATTCCTGTTAAATATATAATAAAGTTATGTAAATTTTTTTTTCCTTCCCCCCACCCTGGAGATGGCTACTATTAGACACAAATATGTGTATATGTGCAAAATGATTCTATACATACTTATATTTTTTAGTTCTTTCTCTGGATATAGATAGCATCTTCCTTCATAGTTACTCTGTAGTTAATTTGGGTATTTATAATAGTGAAAAAGACATATTTGCTCAAAGTTGTTCTAAAAAAATGTTGCTATTACTGTATACAATGTTCTCTTGGTTCTGCTTATTTTGCTCTTCATCATTTTGTGCAAATGTTTTTCAAAGATCATCGAGATCATCATTTCTTTTTTTTTAAATTTATTTATTTATTTTTCTTTTTGCAAGGTGGGGGGAAGGCAGGGCTATTGGGGTTAAGTGACTTGACCAAGGTCAGATGGCTAGTTAAGTATTAAGTGTCTAAGGCTGTATTTGAACTCGGGTCCTCCTGACTCCAGGGCCAGTGCTCTATTTACTATGCCACCTAACTTCCCTGAGATCATAATTTCTTATATCATGGTTGTATCCTGTCACAATCATATGTGACAAATTGTTCTGCTGTTCCCCAGTTGACGGTTATCCCCTCAGTTTCCAGTTTTTTGCTACCACAAAGAGAGCTGCTATAATTATTTTAGAACATAGAGGTTCTTTTCCTTTTTCCCTAAATCATCTTTGGAAATAGACCTAGTAGTGATATTGCTGGGTCACAGGGTGTAGACAGTTTAATAACTCTTTGATCATAATTCTAGATTACTTTCCAAAATGGTTGGATCAGTTCTACCAACAGTGAATTAGTGTCCCAATATTTCCACATCCCTTCCAACATTTTTCACTTATCCCGTCAGTCATTTTAGCCAATCTGATAGGTGTAAAATGATACCTCAAGATTGGGGTTTTTTTAGATCAAACACTTTAATGTCCATTATTCTTCATATGTGTATCTAAAACTGCAAAGAAGGAAATGTTATTAACTCCCCCACGCCCCCCAAAAAACCCAACAACCCAAAAGTCTAAAGGCAATTTATAATGGTTCCCATTATTTCCATTTTATAGATGGAACAAAAAAAAATCAAATGACTTGCTCTCTGACTGTAAGAAAAATTAATGTCACATCTAAAATGGCGCCCTTAAATGAACACTTAAACCCTCAAAAAATAGAAGAAACAAATTTTTATTGCATGACCCAGAAGCTAATAATGAATTTCTATTCTGCCACCTATTACCTGTGTGACATTGGCAGTGTCATTAAACCTTTAATGGGTCTCAGTTCATCTGTAAAATGAAAACATGGACCACATTGCTTTTGAGCTCCTTTCCAACTCTCTATCTATGCTTCTCTTATAATGAAATCTTCTGTATGACAAGTGAAATGTGTTAAGGTTTTTCTTGCTTGAATGTACCTCTTCCTTCTTACAGTAAAGCCATTCTTGTTAGTTTAAACTCTCATAATGGTAAATAGTGGAAAGAAAAACTCTTAAGGTTGTTCAGGCTGAAACATTGAAGAACATTGTAGATCACATTACATTTTCGGGTTATATAAAATGTCTTTGCTCCTTATGTTCATTTTCCACACTTTGAACAATTATACTGAGCAATACTTAATTTCTCAATGCTCTTCAACGAATAACCAAAGAATGAATTTCCTTAAGGTCACAAAAGAGTTGAATCTTTACAAAAATATCCTCACAATACGTATCTTTATGTGATACATAAACTAGGTTCTCCCTACTGCATAATTCTTCTAGAGTTATAAGGTTTTTTGTTTTCTTTTTAAAAATTTTTGTTTATTTTTTTTTAATTTTCAATGTTCACTTCTATAAGATTTTGAGGTTTTTTTCTCCCCCTGCCCCTGCTCTTCCCTGCCCAAGATGGCATGCAATCTGAAATAGACTATACACGTACAATCATATTAATATTTCTGCATTAGTCATATTGTAAAGAAGCATTAGAACCAAGGGGAAAAACCAAGAGAAAGTAGAAACAAAAAAAAAAAAAAAAAAGAGTGAAAATAGTGTGCTTCAATCTATATTCCATAGTTCTTTCTCTGGATTTGGATAGCATTTTCCACCATGAGTCTTTTGGAATTGTTTTAGATCCATGCATTGCTAAGAAGAGTTAGATCTATCAAAGTTAGTCATCACATAGCGTTGCTGTTATTTTGTACAATGTTCTCCTGGTTGGGCTCACTTCACTCAGCTTCAGTTCATGTAAGTCTTTCCAGGTTTTTCTGAAGTCTGCCTTTCTCATTTTTATGATCTCTTTGGGATACAGACCTAAAAACAGTACTCTTCATCAAAGGGTATGCACAGTTTTATAGCCCTTTGGGCATAGTTCCAAATTGCTCTCCAGAATGGTTAGCTCAGTTCACAACTCCACCAACATTATTAGTGTTTGCATTTTCCCACATCTTCTCCAACATTTATCATTTTCCTGTTTTGTCATGTTAGCCATTCTGATAGGAGTGATGTGGTACCTCAGAGTTCTTTTAATTTGCATTTCTCTAATCCAGTGGTTCTCAACCTACCTAATGCCACGACCCTTTAATACAGTTCCTCATGTTGTGGTGACCCCCAAAATAAAATTTTCATTGCTACTTCATAACTGTAATTTTGCTACTGTTATGAATCGTAATGTAAATATCTGATATGCAGGATGTATTTTCATTGTTACAAATTGAACATAACCCACGGGTTGAGAACTGCTGCTCTAATCAATTGTGATTTGGAGCTTTTTTTCATTTGACTATAAATTGTTTTGATCTCTTAATCTAAAAACTGCTCGTTTATATCCTTTGACCATTTATCAGTTGGGAAATGACTTGTATTCTTATAGATTTGACAAAGTTTTTCATGTATTTGAGATATTAGAACTTTATCTGAGAAACTGTAAAAACTTTTTTCCAATTTTTTGCTTTCCTTCTGGTGTTGACTACATTTGTTTTATTTGTACAAGCCTTTTTTAATTTAATGTAATCAAAATTATCCATTTTACACCTCACTCTGCTCTCCATTTCTTGTTTATTCATAAATTGTTGGCCTATCCATAAATATGATTAATAATATGTTCCATTTTCTTCTAATTTTTTTTGGTAATATCTCTTTATATATAGGTCTTGTATCCATTTTGACTTTATCTTGATAAATGGTGTACAATATTGGTCTAAGCCAAATTTCTGCCATACTACTTTCTAATTTTCCCAACAATTTTTACCAGATAATGAATTCATATCCTAAAATCTTAAGTCTTTACACTTGTCAGATACAAGTTTACTATTTTTATTTGCTTCTGTAAATTGTACGTCTTCTCTGTTTCATTGATTTGCCTTTCTATTTCTTAGCCAGTACAAGATAGTTTTGAAAATTGCCTTATAATATAGTTTAAGATCTGGTACTGCTAAACCTCCTTAGTTTACATTTTTATTAGTTCCTTTGATATTCTTGACTTTTTGGTCTTCTAAATGGATTTTGTTATTACTTTTTCTTATTCAGTAAAATAATTTTTGGTAATTTAATTGGGGTGGCATTGGATATAAATTAGTTTAGGTAAAATTGTTTTTTTTTTCATATTAATACTCTGTTTGCCCTAGGGGATTCTTTTTGCACAGTCACGGGAAACAGAAGGAGGACATTTAGTGGAGATGAACAGCTGAACTGCAGGAATGGATTGTTGAAGGTGTTGAGGGATTACATAAATAAGGTCACAGAAATGTCCTTGAAACTATCTCTGCCCTGGAGCAGGGGTGGTTAGAAACTGTTGGGGTATGGGGGAGCTGGAGAAGAGGGTTTCTTGGAGGCACTTAGAAACATCTGGTCAGAGCCGGGTAGGGGGCCTAGAGTTTCCCAGAGGTTGACACTTTGTATCCCCAGCACCTGGGACATAGTAGGTGCTCAATAAATGTCTGCTAACTGACAGACTATTCCATCCTTTCTCCAAAGTATAAATACCAAAAATCATAGAGAAGAAAAAGACAGTTTACATCTAAATACTCACAGGCACAATGCTCATGTTTATGTTTTTCAACATTCCAAGTTTAGTTTTTTATGGAATTATATTGATTTTCTTATAATACCCCATATCATGATGTGGTATACCTACGTTGTATCATCAGACCATTTTTTTTTCCAAAAGGGAAAGATGTTATTATTCAAAGATCTGTGCCTCAGAAGAAAGATACTTATTGGTATCTATTTAAGTTGTCAGATATGTTTATACTTGGTGTGGCGGAAATCATCTTATCATTCCCTCATTGCCAATCCAGTCACTTTTTACCCTTTGTCAATATATCATTGTAGTGTCCAATATTTTCAGTGCAGTCCTACATCAGACCTGGAACTACATTTATCATCCAATGTCGAATTTTGCTATCATAGTAAAGAATTCTGTGGCACCTGATAGTGATATTAGTGGGAATCCACATGGAAGGCACTTCTGCTTATTTATCATCGAAGGAAATGCTGTAGGCATATGTGTTCAGATATTTTTCAGATACTTCAAGACCTTTTTGTCACTCCTGTTGATCTCGTTCTAAGTCTTTGACTGGAAATTAATGTCCAGGAACAATGTGTTATCTTTGTTTTTTATTCTCCTTTTTGTTTCATTTTCCTTAAAAATATATCTGACTACTCTAGGTCCAAAGTAAATTTGTCAAGTTCAGGGCTACATTTTCTGCTGTATCTTCTATCAATTTCATAACCAGCAATACCAAGAATTGGCAGCAGATGGTGCTCATGGTATTCTTAGATGTGAAGTAACTAAATGTTAAACGATTTCAGGACTAAAGTTGGAGCCTCTCAAAAAGTTATTCTTTAAATTGGGTTGAAATTTATTAGACTTTGACTCTCTCTTAAATTTTATCTTAATTCCTGATTTTTTGGTTCCCATGGAAAAATTAGGATAAAAATTTATGTAGCATTTACTGTGTACTAAAATTATTATCTCATTTGATCCTCACAACAACACTGGGAGGTAGGTTGTATTTTTAACCTAATTTTGCAGATGAGGAAACTGAGGCAAACAGAGGTTAAGTGACTTACCCAAGAACACGTAACTTAAAAATGTCTGAGTTTAGATTTGAACTCAGGTTTTCCTAAGTAAAGATTTTTATTGGTTTACTTTGTCTCTTTATCAATTGTAGGATCTGGTTCAGGGATTCTTAACCATTTTTTGTGTCATGCATCCTCTGGCAGTCTAACGAAGCCAATAGACTCCTTTTCAGAATAGTTTGGTTGTTTTTTTAAAATTTAATTTAACTTTCAGTTCTGAATTCTCTTCTTCTTGTCTGTACCCCCTTCACCCACTGAAAAAAATCAAGAAAAGAAAAAAAAAGTGACAAGTGTGTATAGTCAAGCAAAACAAATTTTTACACTCACTGGCCACGTCCCCCCAAGGTATCCTTCATTCTTTACTCTGAGTTCATCGTCTATCTGTCTGAAGATGGATACCATGTTTCATTATATGAACTATGGAACTATAGTTGGTATCATTGTGTTAGCAGAGTTCCTGTCTTTTAAATTTTTTTTTTCTTTTCAGTGCTGTTATTATTGTATAAATTGTTTTCTTGGCTCAACTCATTTCAGTTTGCTTCAGTTCATACAAATCTTCCCAGGTTTTTCTAAAATCATTTCCATCATCATTTCTTAGGGTATGATAGCATTCTTACACATACATCTATCATAACTTATTCAATCATTTCCTAATTGAAATGCGTATTTTTGCCTCACCATACTTTGCAACAATGAAAAGAGCTGCTTATGTACATATAGATCTTCTTTCTTTGATCTGTATGTTGATCTATATATGACCTATATGTGATCTATATATGATCTATATGATCTATATATATATCAATTTAATAGCTGTGGGGACATAGTTCCAAATGGCTTTCCAAAATGACAGGGCCAATTCATAACTCTAGGAACAGTACATTAAAATATCTGTTTTCCCAGTCCCTACAACATTTGTCTTTTTCCTTTTCTGTCAGCTTTATCAATTCTGTGGGTGTGAGGTGGTACCTCAGAAATGTTTTAATTTGAATTTTCTAATTTTATATTAGTGATTTAGAAACATTTTTTCATATGGCTATTGATAGCATGCATTTTTCCCTCTGAAAACTGCCTCAATTTTGTTTTAAATGTGATGTGTTAAATGCATAAAATAAATACATAAATACATAAAATAAATCCCCTTTTAGTTCAGCTTTAAATTACACTTGTTCCTTGTGCCTTTTAGATATGCTTCACTTGTTTTTCTGTCTTCCAACTAGGTTTTTTCAATTCTATAAATCATTTGAATCATTAGAGAACAAATCTGAAGAGTCTTTATTTCTTGGCCATGGATTTGTATTTTGTTCCTGAGTAGAGTTTTTGTTTTTGTTTCCTTTCAGAATTTAACAAAGTAAACCCACTGAGAAAAATGGAGAGAGGGAAAAAAAAAACACCTTAAGCTTTTTCCCCATATTAATAATTATCTTCTAGCCTCTTACTTTTTTTTTCAATTTTTTTTGATTGTTGGTGTGTTTTTATGCCTTCTTTGTGAATTTTAAAATTATGGCCCATAAAATTTTAAAGAAACAACCCCCCATTGGGAGTTTCTCTTTTTTTTAATTAATTTTTTTTCAATTAATAAAAATCTGCTTTCTGTCTTTCCTGCCTTTCTCCCTTCACCCGACCTTCCTATTGAAAAAAAAAAAACCAAAAGCAAAACCCCTCTTACAAACATATATAGTCAAGAAAGACGAATTATCACATTGGCCATTTCCAAAAAAATATATCTCAATCTGTACTTGGAGTCTATCACCTATCTCTCAGGAAGTAGATGGCATTTTTCACCATGAATCCTTTGGAATTATGATTGGTCACTGTGTTGATAAAAGTTTGATAAAGTGCTAATAAAAAGTCTTTTACTGTTTATATACACGATAATTTGCAGTTATTCTTGGCACTGTGTAAACTGTTCTCTTGGTTCTGCTCACCTCATTTTGCATCAATTCATGCAAGTTTTCATAGTTTCTTTGAAACCAACTCCATCATTTCTTACAACACAATAGTATTTCATCACATTTATATACCATAACTTGTTCAACTGTTCTGCCGAGTGATAGACACCCCCTCAGTTTCCAATTCTTTGCTATTGAAGAAAGCTGCTGTATTTTTGTACATTCTTATAGTTTGTTCTTCTTAGATCTAATCCCTCCCTTAACCTGTCCTTCCTCTTCTTACTTTTCCTCTTTCCTTCATGTTTTGCTTTTGAGTGAAATCTATTTCTGTACTCATTTGTGTACTTTCCTCTCTTTTGACCAGTTTAGATGAAAGTGGGGTTCAAGTATCATCCATTTAATCTTTCCCTTCTTTCTCCTTTGTATAGACTTCTACTTTATATCCTGATTATGTCAGATAATTTCCCCTCTCCTTTTCTTTTATCCCCCTTGTGTATTCTCCTTCTCCATTTGCAGTCTTTTAAGATTACCAAAACATGGTAGAACCACTCCCAGATCTGATTAGACTCCCTCTATAACTCCTGATGATGGTAGGGTTCTGAGAGGACACATAATGTTTACCTCTTTATTTTCTCTTGACTTCTGTTTTTGCACTTCAGAGTTTCAATGCAGCTCTGATCTTTTCATCATGAATACTCAGAAGTATTCTTTCAACTAAAGATCCACTTTTTTACCTCATAGGTAAAGTAAGGGTGAGTAAGTTATTCTCGAATGTAAACCAATTTGCTTTGACTTCTGGAACATCATATTCCAATACCTCCATTCATTAAAGTAGTGGTTGCAAAATGATATGTGGTCTTGCCTGTGTCTCTTTGGTACTTTTAATTCTTTCTGAATGCTTACAATCAAATACTGATTATCTGGATTTTGCCTCTTACCTTTCTTGGAGCTTTCATTTTGGCATTTATTTTAGGAAATAACCCATGAAGCCTCTCTAAAAGATATAGACAAGGAATAAGTAGTAAATCATTGTAAGTCTCCCATATTCATCTCCAGACAACCATAAAATAGCACCCCAAAACGAATCCCAGAATAGCAGAACCAGCAAAAAGACAAGTTGAAGCAATCTTCTAGCCCAAGAAATTTGAAAGATTGGCAAGAAAGTTCTTTCTCACTTGGGTAAAAGGGGAGCATAGTTGAGGATAGGAAGCATCACAACAAGCCAGAAGCAAGCCCTGCCCCAGAAACCAGCGGGAGATCCTGAGCCCCAGTGTGATGGAGCAAGCAAATGCCAACACCAGGATCACCCCACATGCGTAAGCATAGCCAGGGGAATCAACACACTCCAGCTCCAAAAGCCATCACTTGCTTCAGTGTAGCCCCAGGCAAACAGGCATCCTGCAGTGGCCAGACCCCACCCCCCCCATTCTTTAGCACAGGCCCAGGCAAACAGAGAGCTGACCAACCCTAAACAACGGGTGCCTAAACAAAAAGGCAACCTCCAGAAGACAGATTGCCATGTACTTCAGTGTAGCCTCAGGGAAATGCAGGGAAAAAGAAGAAACACCCCACTGGCCTTAGCACAGGCCAAAGGCCAGCACTAGGACCCCAACTCAGCACCAGGTAAACTGCCAGACCCTAACAGCCTCTAGCAGTGCCAACTACTCCTTATCTACCCCCTCAGCACAGCACCAAACAGAAATGTCCCCTGTGGGCCTTACGGCAACATCCTGAATTCAGCCATTATCAACCAACTTGACAACTCTGCTTGTTCATAGTGATAGAAATGTGCGCTCTCTTTTGGTCTAGAATTCCAACTCTGATTACTCTGCTTCAGATTGAGGTAGAAGCTAAAATTGCTTCACCTGCTCCACCCTTGAGGTTAGATGCACATAGCTGCTGTTTGCTTCTGAATTTACCCAGTGTTTGGTACCTTGCATAGGGCCTATGACTGCTTTTCACACTGCAACTTAGAGTCAAGGCATAGGTCCCATCCTTAGTCCAGCCTGCATCTGTGACCTGGAATTTGGCAGTGAGCAACAGAGCTGCCAGTTGGCACCTATTCCTGTACTGTATACAAGTTTAGGTATCTCCAATGTGGATTTCGGACTTCTTCTTGACCTGGTACATACCCTTTTCCTACACTGGAATGCCCTGTGGGGCCAGTCCTGGCTAGTTTTTATCCCCAGTGTCTACAGACCTCTATTTTCCTGTGTCAACCTGGGCTGGAAAAATAACTCAATATTATTTTTTCTTGAATTTCTTGATCAGTACTCAGTCTGGTGTGTTTTGTAAACCTGCTTGGAGGACTTGTGGGATAGAGCTAGCTAGCCTATATTTCTTCTTTCAACACTATCATCTTGACTTAGCCTCCAAAACAAGTCTTATTTAGGAATACTTTCATTTTTCACTGTAACATTTTTGATGATCCTTGTACCATTATTTTACATTAATTTTTGGAGGTATCTAAAACTTCTTCAAAATCCCCTTTGACTGGCATTCTTCCTGTGTTTTATCTCTTAAACACACACTATTTGAAAAAAAAAGATATTTTCTTGTTTTCTTCAAGCATTTTCAATAATTTACTCATTTGTTTCTCAGAATTTAAAAAGATTTTTCTGTTAAGGCTTATGCAGGAAACTTAGATATTAAAATTTGTTTAGTACATTGGAATTGCTGGTGACATCAAATAGTCTTGAATTTATTACCAATTTTGTTTCTCTCTGCTGCCCTCTGCTGTTAAGAGAAGATCTTATTATTGTTTGCTTCTAAGTGCCTGGGAAGACAGTATGATTAGAATCAGAATCTTAGATTTAGAAAGGTCCTAGGTGATAGTCAAACCTACATGTGAAGAGTGAATCAACTTTCTTGATGATAAATAATAATTTAGGCTTTCCTCGAAGATCTCCAATTATAGGGAATTTATTACCTCTGTTGTCAGCCTATTCCATTTTTGGATCACCCTTATTGTTATCTCCTCTATTTTTCAGTACTTTGATGCATCTGTGACCTCATTAGTATGTGTACTTTTCAATAATGCAGCTCACAACCCATCCATGACTCTTCATCCTGTATAATTCTTATCCATGACTTGTAAATCTCCTATAAGGGCCCATCCCATGCTGGAGGCCTTCTTCTTCTTCCTTTTTTAAAAATACTTTTATTTTTATTGATACCTATTTTTACATTACAGGCATTTATGAATCACTCCCAATTCATGATAAAGTTAAAAAGTTAAGTAAAACTAATAATCTAGCAACTTCAGCTGAGAGTTCATGGAATATTTCATGTCTGTAGCTACTCAATTTTTTTTTTTATTAACAGAAACCTATTTTGTCTCCCTCTTACCCCACATCCCATTAAAAAAAAGAGAAGAGAAGAGAAAAAAAAGCAAGTTTCTTGTACCAAATATAGCTAAACAAAACAAATTCCCCTAATGGCTGTACACAAAAATATATGTCTCAGTACACTAAACCCAGTACTTCAAGGTTGGTTTGGGTTTTTTTTACAGTATTGTATAAATTGTTCTCTTGCTTCTACTCCTGTCATTTTTCATTAGTTTGTAAAAGTCTTCAAAATTGTTGATTTTTATAATAATGGTTTTATAGTATCATGGGGCAGTTAAGTGGCACAGTGGATAGAGCATTGGGTCTAGAATCAGGAAAACCTGAGGTCAAACCTCACCTCAGACACTTATTTACTAGCTGTATGAGCCTGGGCAAGTCATTTAACCTCTGTCTTCCTCAGTCTCCTCAGCTATGAAATGGGAATCATACCAATATCTACCTACCAGGATTGTTGAGAGGATCGAATGAGATATTTGTAAAGTGCTTAACATTTTGCCTGACACGTAGTAGGTACTTAAAAAATGCTTGTTCACTTTCTTTTTATAAAATGATGTTTCTGCATATCATTTTGCACTATTTCATATAAATCTTTCCATGTCTTTTTAAAAATAATCTCTTTCCTCATTTCTTATCACATAATAGTACTCTATCATATTCATGTACTACAACTTATTTAGCCATTCCACAGTTAATTGAACATCCTCTTAAATGTCCAGGTTTTTTGCCACCATGAAAATTGCGGCTATAAATATTTTTGTACATAAAGGATATTTTCTTCTTTCTTTGATCTTTTGATCTTTTAACATTGGAGGTAATTTTTAACAGTGGAAGTCACAGTACCGTTGCTTTAGTTATCCCTTGTGCTCACTACATGACTGGCTCATCTTCTTTTCTAGCAATATGTCTCTTTGATGATATTCTTGGCAACACTTTTCCTTCACTATTTTTTATTCAAAAAGTTGTATAACTTACTCACCTACATCATACAAGTGAATTTTTTCAGGGATATGATGTGCCCCTCCATTGCTTTTTAGGTGACCTGCAATTTTAATTCTTGGGGGGAAAAAGTCATTTCTGTACTTATATCTTTTAAGGAATGTTGTATAATTTTAACACACACACACACACACACACACATTCACACTCACATGAGATATTTTGCCAGAATACATTTCAGGTAGCATTTTTCACTACTGAATCAGATTGTTTTTTTTTAGTAGAAGTACACCCACATCAGCATAATGTATTCTTTGCACTTTCAGGCAATTTTATGACTATCCAGATATGACCTGATGTAGAATATCATTTGCTAAAGCCTACCTGTCCCTTCATGACCCTTCTTCAAAGAAGTCCTCAGTACACGTACAACTTATTCTCAAAGATTTTATAGATATGGGGAAATAGGCTATGGGTTAGAAGTTATGGATATCTTCTTGATAATTTTTTTCATTTATCAGTGTCTATGATTTTTTCAAAGTATTTATATACTTCTCTCTTTCAAACATCTAATAGAATGTAAACTCCTCAGTGGCAGGGTTTATCCCATTTTTGTATATGCATCCTCAGTGCCTAGTACAGTGCTTCATAGATAGCAGTAAATACAGTCAGTAAATATTTGTTAACTTTTTGAGCATTGATCCCTCAATACATTCAAAACTGTATCATATTCAATGTGGCCTTCTTCCATATATACTTGATCTAGTCTAGCTGTTCTTCTCATCTTTGCTTTTTTTAGTGCTCTTTCTACTTTCTCATACAGCATATTGGAAACTATGATGTTAGAGTCCAAACATGGTGACTTCATTGTTAGTAATGAATAACAAAAGTCATATACATTTTTATGGATCTTTTCTATTTTTTGTTCATTGTCATAGTTACATTTTTACACGTAGCTCCCTTTTGGATAGCTCTGCCTGGGTGTTCCAAAAACATCTGAAATTCATAGCCAAGATGGAACTTATCATTCTCCCACCACAGGTTTCTCCTCCAAACTTTACTATTTCTCTTAAGTACATCATCATCCTTCTTATGACCCATCTTTATAACTCTGGAGTCATCTTTGATCCTTCCTTCTTCCTTACCTACCTGTATCCAATTAGATACCAAGTGTATCAGCAATGCAGTATTCACAATGCCTACAGTAACTATAAATATGCTGATATAGTTATTAATCACAAAATAGAACAGGCTCTCTACATAAGAAATATAGATAGTGCATTCATTTAAATACCAGAAGACTGAGTCCCAAAACCAGAAAGTCAAAGCCAACCCAGTCATGATGAAGTTGGCACATGTGGCCAA
>JAQQSV010008408.1:0-13777 GCA_028646515.1 Pseudochirops corinnae
TTAAATTTAAGAACATATTAATTGTGTTACTGGTAAACAGTTGTATTATCTATGTTGTAACAGAAGAAATTTCTTTTTTAGTCTAAATGGTGTTAAATTAGGAACTATATTGTCAGAGGAATAGAAAAATGATGAATGGGACACTGACCATGTGTTGTAATATTTTGAAATATTGTAATTTGAGAAATCTTAAGCCTTCAAGTTTCTCTTTATTTAAACAGGGGTTTCAGTTGACACTGTTTTGCTATGAAACTTATACTGTTTTAATGCTAAAACCTAAAATTGTTAACAGGCAGTCAAACAAATCTATAAAACTCCTTTCCTTGTAGTTTCTACTCAGGCCAGCCTGGAATTACAATAATTGTTAGATATAGCTAAAACGTCATAGTGAATTCTGAGAATTAATCATCAAGAAGTTGGAAATTGATTATATTGGAATTGCTGGAGAAACTGTAGTATTAAAACAACCACCCACTTAGCATGCCCCACTTCCTCCCTGGAGGTAAGAGAGGACCTCAGCAGCATGGGAATCTGTCTTTAACAACCAGAAGTTTTGTTAACCCTTTTCATCCTAGAAATTTATTTAACCTGTTTCCTAAATTTGTAAAGGGAAAAATAATAGCGTTATAAGATTAAAATGCTATAATGATTGTAAAATGTTTCATATAATAAAGGGCATGTGTTGGATACAATATCTAACTTAGAAGTGATTTTTGGATGCCAGGAGGGATAAGATCAATTAATTCATACGTCATCTGATGTCATTTGAAATTCATTGTTATGTTGTTGCAATATCTCTAAGATTGTAATTGTGTGATCTAGACATTCTGTATAATACATTAGGAATGTATGTCACTTAAGAACATTGTACACTAAGTTTAAAGAATTCTGACTTTAAAGGTTTATTGTTGCTTTCAGGAAAAGAAACATATTATTTAAAACTTTCAAGTAATTTTCTTCATAAAGCTTTAGTGATTATTCCTCTTAATATCAGGATAAGTTCAAACTGCTTTTAAAGAAAGGATGAGTTATTGTTAAACTAATGCAATAAGTTGTAAAACAGAAAAAAATCTTGCTGTTTTAATCTGAATTTGTGGTTAGTGAATGGTGTAAGCAAAAAGTTAACATTTGTATTTGAATATATGAGTAAAAATTTAAATTCCTGAAGTATGTCACTCTTCCAGACTGAGTATAATTAGGGAAGAATAAACAAACTTTCAAGGAAACTAGGATTCCAGTGCGGAACAATTATGTTAGTAATAAGAATAATAACATATGAGCTATCTCGTTTTATGGTTAAAAATGTAAAAGAAAGCTGAATAATTTGGATAATGGGTTTGAGAAATTTGGAAAGATAATAATGATTTGATTAGAAATATGGAAGACAGAAAGATTTGTAACTTGATTTTATAATTAGTAGCTCAATCAAATTTTAGATGGCCCTATCAGAATGATACTAGTCTGTATTTTTTGCTATTTAAGACTTTTGGGAACTGCAAATTTACTGTTGTTTTAAGCCTTGATTTCAGAAATAGTTGTCATAAAGGCCAATAATGGAATGGCAGGGTCTACAGGCTGAGAACTGCTAAAGGTGGATGTCTGTGTTTGGGAAAGGTGTTTTGGTTTTTTTTTTTTGCTTTTGGGGGAGAAGTGAGGGCAATTGGGGTTAAGTGACTTTCCCAAGGTCACGTGGCTAGTAAGTGTAAAGTGTTTGAGGCTGCATTTGAACTCAGGTCCTCCTGACTCCAGGGCCAGTGCTCTATTCACTGTGCCATCTAGCAACCCCTGGGAAAGGGTTTGAAGACAACTTTGGACACTGCCCAGCTGAGATCTTCAACTCTACTCTCCAATCATGTCTTTTCCTTTCTGAAAAGGAAAATCCTCACCCATGTATGCCTAAGCCCTGCTTTCAGCACCAGGTGGCTACCTGAATGCCTACCAGAGATGACTCATGCCTGGAATCAAACAGAGCTAAGGAAGTTTTCCTTCCGGTAAGATTTATGACATTGTCACTCTTTTTCTTTTATAGCAAATTCATCAAGAAGCTATATTGAGAGCCAAATAAATGAATAAGTAAATATGGAGATAACATCTTTCAAAGGAGAAAATGATTAGACCAAGTAATAAGGGAAAGATGTAATGCGATAGGTGTCTAATTGAATGCGATTGTAAAATTTGAGGAGAGTAACAGAATCAGACTTAGATGATTGCTCTAAAACTATATACAGATGTATAAGATTGGCTTCAAAAAATTGTCTATTATGAAAATTTAAGCTTTGAGCATGTTTGGGAATAAGATCAAAGGTTTGGATTTTTGCACAATGACTGTAAGAGATAGTGGTAAGAGTGAAATTAATGTTACTTTATTAAAGTATCTGTCTGATAATTTTTAAAAAGGCACATGCAATCTGTTTTTTTGCTAGATCTTCACATTTTAAAAGATTCCTATACCAGGTACAGGATTTAGGAAAGATGGAAATAATAAAGCATAAATAAATTGAAAATTCTCTGAGGTTTCAAAATGTGGAATTAATTTTAAGTGATTGTACTAATTTATATTATGTCAGAATTATCTGGTAACCTCTAGATCTGAACCAGAGAAGCAGAACTCCCTTTTTGAATTGTATAATTATATGAAGCATCAGGGATTCAAAAGTGTTGTTTATATGAATATTGGGAATAGGTCACTGGGATACAAGGAATTGGTCATTAATTGACATTGGTGGTAATAATTCTGTTAATTTGTATGGTTTCTGTGTAAGTTTTCCTGGTTATCTTGGTGACATGTAATCTCCTTTCTCAAAACTAGTATATATTGTGAGCCACTTAAGAAGTTTAATCTGCACCTGACTTAATGAAATTATGCAATTTTGTAAAATTGTGAGAAAATTGTATTGTATTGTTTGAGCCTAGCCCTGTGTGGCTAAGAAAACTGAACTATTTGTTATGCTGTTTGGACCCAACCTTGCATAGCTGGAAAACTGAACCTTTCTATCCACCTTTGGTATCAAATTTCATGTTTCTGGGAACCCCGGTCAGGTCTGTCTGGCTGTGCCAGCTTGTGTATATGAACTCTAGGCATCTGAAGATTATCCTTCCTCTGGACCAAGTGATCTGAAAAAGACAACATCAAATGCAGACAGCTTTTCCAAGACTCAGGACCTGGCCTTTACTAGAATTACTTCCTTCCTGGAGACCGCATCTTGAGAAGATAATACTGTAGAAGGGATTTATCAGCACTCATGTGAGAAGTTTTCAGAGGGTAAAAAGAAGAGGAGGGATTGTGGGGAGGAATGTGAAAAGTTCTCAGAATGGGTGTTGGAAGTTGGTGTCAGGTTTGAGGTTGACTTTACCATTCCCCCTTCATTGTTGTTGTCAATCAGCATCAATCCCTTTTTGGAGTCTTTTTATGGCCCCACTTAGCTTCAGCCCTTTGCTTTCTTTCTCACCTCTGTAGGCCTCTTCTAATGGCCAATGGGAGTCATGAAGAGCCTGAGCTCCACCCCCCCACAACCAATGGGAGTGAGGGATAATGGGAGAAATATGACCCTGCAGTATTAGGGTTTAAAAGCTCTGTTCCACCCATATTACATGCCTTCCCTCTCTGATCAGTCAGGGAGAGGACCACTCTCTTCTCCTGGGAGAAGAGAATAAAATTTCCTGTTTTTATCCTGAGAAGTCTCCATGTCCCTGATTAAATTTGGAATGGGGTTTTTCATCACACATGCCTGGGCCTTAGCTGGAGCTGGCTGATGTGTGCTGAGGTCAGCTGAGGTCTTTTTGCATCTGCCTGAGGTTACACTGAAGCTTGAGGCATGAGGTATAGGGGAGGAGTGGTCTGGTTGCAAGAGGTCTCCTCCTCCCCTGAGGTTGCACTAGAGCACAGATATGCCCAGCTGCTGGAAGATGCCCATCTGTCCCAGTGTCTGCCAATTCCTCTGGCAGGATGAATGCATGCAGGGGGTCATGGTGTTGGCATTTGCCAGGTCCATCACCCTGAGGCTCAGGATCTCCTGCTGGTCCACTGAGATGAGGCTTCCTTTTGACTTGTTTGGATGCCTCCCATTCTGTACTAGTCTCCTTCAGCTGCAGCAGGAGAGGCCTTTCCATTTAATCCCCCTAGCCTCCCTAGCTAAAAGATTAGTACCCTATCTTTCTACTGACTCCACTGTTCTGGGATTTTTCCTAGGACAATATTCTCTGGGTTTTTCAAGTTCAACTAGGGTGAGCGAAAATGACTTACTGTTTACTCTGCCATCTTGGCTTCTGGAAGTTGAAGGTGACTTTCAAACATTGAGTCTGTGGACTAATAATCCCAGGAGTAGCTGCTGCTGCTGCTGTTGCTGCTGCTGCCCTAGGCCCTGGGCAGGACTACATTTCTCTCCAACCCAGTTCCTGACAGACCCCCCCATACTGCACTGAGAGGTCTGGGAATGACCACTGCTGCCAGTGAAACAGTCCACAGGGGTTGGCTCCAGTTTTGCTATAATCAAGTCCCCACTAGTTCAGCCTACACATTAGATTGTGCTCCTCTCCCAGTCTGGTCCAATATATCCTTCCTGTTGACCTTCCAAGTTGTCTTATTGTAATGGTAATTAACTTAAATTTGAAGACCCCTTTTTGTTATGTCAAGTAACCAGGTACTTACCCCTTAGTAACTAATCAAATTTTTTGTGGCTAAGAGGCAAAGGGTGTGAATTCTGTCTCCGGATGCTGACATAACAATAAGGGTATGCCTGAAACAGGAAGCCAATGCTTTGTGTGTATATAAGAGAGCCCCAGAGAGAGACAGTCAGAACTAGAATTTTTCTCCTGGAGGGCTCCTAGTGGAGGAGAGACAGAGTTTCTCTCAGTGAGCATCTGGAAGCTGACTGAGAACTGAGAGAGGATTTCCTTGGGACCAGAATCAGGTGAAGGCTGAAGTTGCTGCCAAGAAGGCCACCTGGAAGGCTGAGATTTCTTTTAGGTCCTGGGGCCAGCTGAACTGAAGGACTGAAGAAGCATGACCAGGATAAGACTTTGTTTGTTTGTGGGTTGGTTGATCTTGAGTTCCTGGGAACAGAAGTTGTGAAGGTTTAGAGATGTGCTGGATCCTGTGAACTTCAGCACATAGCAGGAACTTCCTCTGAACTTCACTATGTAGCAGGAACTGCCAAGAGGACTGGACATGAACCTGGGAGATGTCTGCCTCTGAATCCAGGTGACTGTTTGGTGGGTTCAGGTAGGAGCTGGGTCCATGGAAAGGGATCCAGGAAATCTGAGAGACCACCCCGAGTCAAGATGAAGAAAAGGCCTCTCCTTTGGTATTGAATGTGGTGATGAAGGTGAAATTTTTTAGAGACCAAGGGGTGGAGGGTTTGTGTAATTTTCTAATGATTATATTTAGTGATTAACTATACTTAGTGACTGCTAGATAAGTGACTGATTAAGTTAGCCTATGATTATCCCATGAGTGTAAGACTGACTATTGTATTTTGAGATGATTGAATGACTGAGTAAGTAGGCAAACCTCCTTAGGGATACCAGATGATTGTTCTTTTGTTCTTTGTTCTAAATACTGTCAATGGAATAAAAGTGAAAACTTCTCAGCTAACATTCCAGAAATATAAACAGAAATATAATAGGCTGACTCACTCCAAGGGAGGGACACCTTAAGCAAGTTTTCACAGGTGACTGAAGAAAGGCAATGTCTCCCTCCAGAGGAGGGTGAGAGGGCAAGGAGTGCCCACCCTCTCTCTGTTCATTGGACAATGGCCCTGGGAAGCTCGAAACAACTTCCATTAAGATGCGAAAATCACAATCTAAATCTGGCATGGTGGAGCCAAAACTAGTTATACCAGTAGAAAGTCCATTAGGAAACTGGGAGAACTCGCCTAGGTACAGAAGGAAAGAAAGGAAAAATGATAGAATATTGCTGTTACCTGAGGGGTGGGATACCACTAGGGGCAAATGCATAGATTAAGTGGGGTCCGCTTACATGTTTGTATCATATTATTCTGTGTAAAATAAGTGTTTCTGTGTCTTTATGCAAAGTCTGTGTCTGTGTATTTCTGACAGTTTGTGGTCCACCAAGTGGACAGGGGGTGAGAGAAAAAGAAAGTCAGAAATACTTGCTGCTTGGATTAACAGTGTAGAGAACCTTCTTTTGCTCTTTCTGTGTTCTAAATCCTGTCCAGATTTGGAGCCTGGAAGTGTTGTACTCAAACTCAAATCCCAGGTCATCACATACCACATGATTTGTGGCCCACCATTAAGCCCCTTTTATATTTCTATTCTACATTTTGTCATAGCTCGAAAACTGCTTAAGGCATGCCTGGGCATATTGCTCAAGGCATAGTTCCCTGACCCCTTCTCACCTAATTAGCATTTTATATATTCTCCTTGAATTATTATAGTATATAAGGTTCATTATGGTGCAAGGATCTTATCTAGGGACCACCCTGTCCTGTCCCACTGACCAAGCAGGGCTCCCACCCTCTTCGACCAGAACATGACCCTAGCCTTTTCTGGGGAATTCCAGTCCCTTTTACCCCATGACCCTCCACCCTGCTCTGGAAAGTGCTGACTATGGCTCTCCACCCTGTGCCCTCCACCCTGTTCTAGGAGGGACCCCCAAGTCACAGGAAAGTTGCACCCTTGTACACTTGCACCATATTCCCAAATTAGCCCTGAGCTGTAGATCTAACCAATAGCTGTTTTTTAGTTTCTGTACATCATGGCTTCTGCTAGCTCCCTTTCCTGATTGTGGTTTTTGTGGTTTTAGCCTATATAATCAAGTCTGTACCCCCAAAAGATTACTGTCTGCTTTGAATTTACACTCCATGTGGTCATACACTTGATCCACACCTAAATTTATCTTGAACCCAGGTCTCGGCTCACTCTTATTCTCTGCACAATAGAAGGAGAAAAAGGTAAGAAAAAGGAGGGGAATCTTTCCCCCTCAGATCAAGGACAGGCTGAGGCTGACCAGCATTTAACCATTTTCTGCCCCACCTGAAGAAAAGTTCTGGCATAACAGAATGTAACCAGGAGATCAGATTAGGCAGCTATTAAGGGAAAGAGAGTGGAGGAGTCCGAGATTAAGGATCCTTCAGAGTGAGTAAATTGTACTGAAAAGACATTGAGAAAAGAGAGAGTTAAGGAAAACCTCTAAATCAAAAGAATCTGAGATATGTTGAGGATTAATTACTAACAGGAAAGGTGGGAGCAAAATTGAAAATTTAAGACAGAAAGAGATATTCTCCCCCATCCCATTTTAAAGAATTGGGAATATAAATTAGCATAAGAGCCGGGGAGGTACATAAGTCTTGCAGTTTGAAACTTCTTGTAAGCCTCTCAGAAAAGGAGGGGCAGAGGAGAGGATGAAATGTGGCTCTTGTGGAATGTAAATTGTTAGGCATTTAACCCTCTCTAGTTTTTAAAGTGCATAGAGCAGCACAAAATTTGGGGAACGATTATTTGGAATGTAAAGGGATGTAGGTAGTCTAATCAATGGATCTGAAAGATTGGGAATTATTTGTGGCATTTTAAGGGTTAAGGGTATTAGGATCTAGAAATATATGATAATATGATTCAAAAAGGGGTCTATGGTGTCATTTGGTATTAGGGAATTAATTAATTGTATGACCCCGCCCCCCCCTTAGAATGTTTTGTAAGGATTGTGGTAGAATCCACATCCAAGGGATTTGTTTGGAATTGATATAATTATAAAGGTGTTTTGGCTTTGGCTTGCGCAGTGCTCACTCATATGACATGTATTAAGTAAGATGTGTGTTTGGGTGAGAACGAGGGAGGCAAAAGTTAATAGTAATATGTTTGATAATCTAATGTAAAACTTTTGGGGGGTGTGAAGTTTATGCTATGGGATGAGGGATTTTTGTGTGTGTCTGTGTAAAGCAATCTGGAAATAATTAAATTAAGGTCATTAAATTGGTAACTATTTGATCTTGTATTCAAAATTTAAATTTTAGTTATTGGATATGTGTTTATAATATTCTTGGAATTTTTTAAATGAAATTTGGTAAATAGTTGTATTATTTGTGTTATAGAAGAAGCATTTTCATTTATATTTTATGGGAGAGGCAGTTTCTCTTATATTATAGAAGCTGCTAAATGAAGGATTATATTATAAAATGAATAGGAAAAATATTTAATAGGGCATTCTGATTATGTGTATTGTAATATGAGAAATCATAAATTTTTAGGATTGTCTTTGTTTTAAAAAGAGAGTTTTAATTGAGTGTTTCATGAAACATGAAATTGCCAATTAAGTTATCTAGAAGTTATCGTATATATCAAATGTTTATAAAAATATGCTTGTGAAAAGTAATTATTGGTAACTATGTGAAGAAAGATCCCGTGAATCTTCTTGTAACTTTTCTAAAAATTGAAATTGTTTATGTGTATGAAAAAGGAGCAAGGTCATCAGCCCCTGGATGGGAGCTCGTTTCAGTTATGAAGCTCCTGAACAACAAATCTGGTTTGATGAGAAGCAGCAAGACTGTGTACAAAAAGATTTAAAAGATGATTTCTAACAACTGGTTTCTATACCAGGATAGGTTAAAATCTGTGAAAGGGAAGATGTTAAAAAGGCAAATCCCCTTAGATATGGGAGTCCTGGCAAAATCTTTTGAGGTATAATATAATTTAATGAGATTAAATTGATGTTGAGGTAAAAAGGTTTTGGGACTATACTCCATGTAAATGCTTTGTCCAATCAGGTCTCTACTGATGACAAAAAGAAGTTCATGGATGGAGAATATTCAACCCTCCATGTCCAGGATTATCATCGCTATGAGCTGCTCCGGGAACTAAATGAAGCCTTAGAGTTGAAAGAGGCTCACAGTGAGAAAGAACCTGAGGGGACCTGTCCCCACAACAGCCAGTTCTGTATGGGCAAAAGACTTCTGGTGAAAAGTGAAGTTAAGGGAAATGTATGAAATATTGCTGCTTTAAGGATATTCATTCTGAATGTTATGAGAATAAATAGACATATAATTAATCAGTTTGTAAGATTAGACCATAGACCTCTACAAAGTTATCAAGAATAAGCTTTGTTCCAAAAGTGAGGTATAAAAAGACACACTCTTTGCAGAGTCCAATACAAAATATAATATTGATGTTAATAGAATGGGGAAGATAGATAAAAAGATTTGAAAAGAAAAGAGGAGGGTCCTCCAGACCCTTCTGTCTCTAGATAGTTGCTTGGGATACCATGAGTGTGAAGAAGTATTTTAAGAAGATATATATTAATTAATAAGTCAAATAAAGATAAGAAAATATAATGATGGAACATTATCCCATAAATTAAGGCTGGGATTTTCAAGTGACATCAGTAAGGTGTATTTGTGTATTTGTGTGGAATAGAGTCACTGGGCATTTCAAAGTGATGAAGGATTAATTGGATGTTAATACAATTGACTGAATTAATTGTTGGGATTAAATCAAAGACATTTTTAGTTGAGAGAAAAAAAATTTTAGTGTGAATTTAGATTAAATATAGTCATAAGAACATAGAGAAATTTGGGAAGTAGATAAAAATTTGTTAGAACAATCAGTTATAATCCTGATGGAAGATTTGATTTCTTTATGAATAAGAATTAAAGATGTTCCTCAACCAATGTGAGATTGGAAGCATATTTTAAGTTGATCATTGGAGACTGTTACTTAAGATTTGATGGGACTATTAATTGACTATTTATTTGGGTCTAACTCCAGGTATAAATATTAAAAAAAAGCTACCCAAGCCATCCATGGTGCGAGACCCTGTAAGATGCAGGTATGGAGTGCAAAGGAAGGTCGGGGGAACAACTGCTCCACATGAGCTGAGGTAGGATTCTCCTGACTTGATTTACCCACAAGAATCTGGCATATCTCAAATATGGCTCAGTGCAGATTGCGGCTTGGTATATATGTTGCCTGAAATTGACATTCTAAAGTTAGGGAAATACGGTTTCCTTATTATAGTTTTGTCCCCATTCTTGTTGACAAGCTTCAATAATCATAAGTTTTGAAAATATAATAACAAATCTATTAAATACTTGATTCTGGAACATCAAAAGTTACTATAAGATGAAAACTATTAGGCTTAGGATTTAGTAGTGGTGCCCCTGTATAAGTAAGGGCCTAGTTTTCCTCTAGTTTGTGGGAGTGTTAGTTTGGTCTATTAGCTTCAGCTTTATTCTAACTAGCTAATGTTAATAGTAGGATAATTTGTGAGTTATATAAGTAAATATTGTTTTTATGGCTACCCCAATGTAAATTTCTTAATGAAGACTTTACTTCTGGTGAGAGAATTGATAATGAATGACTGTAGGATAGGAAAGAAATAGGTGTGATTATGATAATTGATTAAGATTATAATTCTAATTCTGTAAAAATGACCAAGGATTAGGTGTAGTAACAATTTGATTCCAAGGAAGGCAAAAGAGAAAGGATCTGGGGAAGCAGCCAGGAGGACAGCTTGAGAACTCACCTCTTCCAGGTCTTGCTGACCCTTGACATTGCTGTCCAGATCCAGGAGCGGAGGTGGACCCGCCACATATGAGTGAAAGGACCTGTGAAGCCCGGGCTGAATGGACAGTTGAACCAGTCAACCCTGGAGAACAGTTGAAGCTATGCTTCTGGTGCCAACCCTCTATAGTGTGGCCAAATGAACTTTGAGCCTCTGTCCCTTCATGTGAGAATTTTGATTGCTATGGGTGTGCTTGTTCCTTTATCGTTTTTAATAGTTTTTGTACGTGGTCTTTTTGCTTGTTTTTACTTTGAACTCTTACATAACCATTTTATCTGTAATAGTGTAATACCATGGGCATCTCCTTAGTATACTTTTTGTTATATGTTATTATTCCTATTGTATCAATATCCCCAATGGCAGGAAGAAATAAGTTTGAACAATTGATGGAAACTGTAGCCCAAACTTTTAATGTGACAGATTGTTGGGTTTGTGGGGGACGACAACTTGTGCCATGGCCCTGGGGCCCAGTACTCTTGAGACCTCAGTGGCTTTTAAGTAACCTCTCCTTAATCCATAATTGGACTATTTTTTTGGAAATTAGCAGAAAAGCATCAGTGGAAATTAGTGAGTGAGGAACAAGGGGATTATTGCCCGAAGCATCAGAGAGCAGGGAGCCAGGTTGGAATTAGTCAGTGTATGAACATATGGCGCTGAGAGACTGAATATACATGTGAATTGTACCATGTGCTTAAAAACACAGTTCACAAACCTTAGAAGGGAGAGTGACAAAAGAGTCTGGCAGCAATGTGATTCCTTCTGCAGTGAGAGGCCTGGAGTCCCTAACGTCACAAGACCTTGGCTTGTGTGGTACTGCTCAAACCAAACACACCAAGTAAAAGATTTTCATCAGTTCGGGAGTACTGGCAATCTCACTGACCTTCAAATACCTAAATGTGATTGGAACCCAGCATCTAGGTTGTAGAAGTGTTCCTGGTTTAAAAATAATAGTGTTAATTATTTATCTGGACTTTTAGGAAATTAAAAGCCACCAATTTACTTTCCTTTTAGAGGAAATGGCGCAATCATATGCTCAGAAGAGCAGCCCACTTTAAGGAGCCATTATTGGATCTGTGGACAAACTGCTTATACTCACTTACCTGTCAACTTGACTGCAGTTTGCTTTATAGGACTAGTGAGACCGAAGTTTTTCTTTCTCAGAACAAGAGGAAGGCCAGTTAGGTGTAAGGTTGTATGATGATTTGAAGAGGACAAAAAGAAGTAGTCTTGATACAACCCTGACTAACACAGGTGATGCCAATGGCTGGGGTGACACGTGGCCCCCTGAAAGAATTATCCAAACCTATGGACCAGCAACTTGGGCTCAGGACAGAAGTTGGGGATATAGGACTCCGATCTATATCCTCAGCATGCTAACTAGACTTCAAGCAGCAGTAGAAATTATTACCAATCAAACCACAAAAGCCTTGGATTTGCTAGCAGACCAGGCTATCCAAACTCAAGAGGCAGTCCTCCAACATAGGTTGGTCCTAGATTATATGCTCACCAAGAAAGGTGGGGTATGTGGGAAATTGAATCTGTCAACTTGCTGCATAAAAATTGACAACAATGGTGAAGTAGTAAAAGGAATAACCCAAAGCATAAGGAAGATTGCTCATGTACCTGTCCAAACTTGGTCCAGTCCATGTAATACATCATGGTGTGTCAGGATTCTCTCTTAGAGTGCCCTAACTTACCAGCAGAGGCAACCGGTTTCCCACACAACTCAACGACACTAGCGTTCCTTTCAGGAACAGAAGAGTCACAGCTCTGAGGTCCAAACAGAAAAGCTTATTAAGGTCTCTCCATGGGGAAGCCTTGAAGCTATATACTAAAGCAGGCTTCCAAAGATGCCTCCCAGCCCTAGGTCTTAAATAGAGCCCAGATCCACCTACCACATGTGATAGAACCCAGCTGAACAGAATTGTGAGAGAGGGAGTGCGATTACAAGGGTATGCATGCCCCAAGGTGTGGAGACGCCAATCAGGAACACAGGGTAACCCCACGCAAGAGAGTCCTGAGCAATGCAGTATCTCCTGGCGGGGGACAGTGCGATATGCCCTTACCTCCACGTTACCCAACTAATTCCCGGGCCTCAAACACTTCCCTGTGGCATGACACAACCGCTTGCAATGTGAACCTCACAATGGTGGTCTTGGTTTACTGGTGAAAACATGTTCTAGGATTTTTATTGATAGCGCTCAGTGGAATAATACTCTTCCAAGTCTGCTTAACTTGTGTGGTACAGCTAATAACTAAGATAATACTGGATTCACTCCCTAAAATGATAAAACTAGAAGGCAGTAAAGATTATTGATCCTTAGGAAGCAAGAGTGGGAACCTGTGAGCCAGGAACACGGAGAAGTTTATCATGTGAGTCTGGAATGGAACGATGAGGTTGAAGAATGTTGAGAAGTTTTCAAATGGTGAAAGAAAAGAGGAAGGGGTTGAATGGAATAAAAGTGAAAACTTCTCAGGTAACATTCCAGAAATATAAACAGAAATATAATAGATTACCAAAGACTCAGTAACCTGGGTTGGGAGCCTGGGACCCTTGCCTTGCTGCCCTGGTCATAAGTTAAAGTTTTTGCTAAGCTTAGCTAAGCATAGGAAGGAAAAGCACAGTCCCTGCAAATTTGACCACGGGCCTAAACGTTCCACACTTTTTTCCACCGACCTCCATCTGACTTGGACAAATATAATATTGGAAATCCTGTTGCAGAACTCCAGGCAGGTCACCATGTCCTAAAATCCCCATGATTCATAACAATTGTCTACTTTCATATCTATATTGATATTGTTAGAACATTCATCTCCTGTTTTCATATTTAAGTTGATACAGATGATATATTTTGTCTGTTTTCATGTCCACCAGACATGTACCTTTTGCTTTTTGATAATACTGACATTTCATCTGCAAACATCAGCAGATTTTTGCGGTTAAGAATTTGTGCCTCAGTTCCTAATTAATGGGAATAGGACAGAACAAGGGAGTGGGGAAAGGAGTAGTCTTTTGGGTATATAACCAAGCTTTGTATTTTGTATTTTGCCTCTCCTACTAGACTGCCTCTAGTAGTGAGACCACCCTTTTTGCAAGAAAAAAATAGTTAAATAAATCCATCCTGTCTCTACTTGGAGATATCTCTGCTTATTTTACTTATGCAAGGGTCGTCTTATCCCATACACTGTGACCACTTTGGTGAATACTATGTGGCCATTCTAATGTTAAGCTGTTGTGAACTCTATATTGTGATTTTCTGTGAT
>JAQQSV010008409.1:0-13777 GCA_028646515.1 Pseudochirops corinnae
AGGGCTTGCCTGGAAGGTTTCCTGCAAGGCTAAGAGGGCTTGCCTGGAAGGCCATATTCCTTGGGACCTAAGGCCAGCTGAACTGCTGGAGGACTGACGAAGTATGACCAGGATAAGGCTTTGTTTGTTTGTGGCCTGGCTAATCCTTGAATTCCAGGCAAGAGAAATGGTGAAGGATTGGAGATGTTCTGGACCCTGTGAACTTCACTGAGGACTGGATAAGGACCTGGGAGCTGTCTACCTCTGAGGACTGGTGGAAGACCTGGGAGCTGTGTGCTTCTGAATCCAGGTGACTGTTTAGTGGATTCAGGAGGGAGCTTGGATCATGGAAGGGGATCCAGGAAATCAGAGAGACCACCTAGAGTCAAGATGAAGAAAAGGCCTCCCCTTGAATCAAACTGAAGTTTGCTGGACACTGAGGGGTGGAGGGTTTGTGTGGTTTTCTAATGTATGTATTTAATGACTGATTGAGTTGATATATGATTGCCCCATGAGTGGAAGATTGATTATTGTATTGTGAATTGAGTGAATGATTGAATATTAATTACTGTATTATGAAATGATTGAAAGCTTTGTTCTAGATACTGTAGCCACTGTAGTGAAAACTGTTTGGCCATTCTAATGTTAAGCTGTTGTCCTGAACCTTGATTTGTTGTGAATATTATATTGTGATTTGTAATGAATGTTTGCCTTGATTTGCAATGGAATAAACAGAGTGTTCACTGTACTGTGTAATCCAAACCTTAAAAGCTGTTCACAGTAGCATTCTTTTGGGAATCTTCTGGTGCATGGCGTTACATCTATTACCTTGCTTGGTCTGCCCTCTCTTCTTTCAGTCCCTCTCCTTCCCCCTTTTACTTTGCCTACCTTCCTACTTTCCTGTCAGGTAAGATAGATTTCTATATTCAACAAATTGTGTATATTATTCTCTCTTTGAACCACTACTGATGAGAGTAAGGTTCAAACTATATTGTCACCTACCCTCTGCTCTTTTCCTCCATTGTAATAGATTTTTTGTGTCCCTTCCTGTGAAATAATTTACCCCATTCTGCCTCTCCCTTCCTCCTGAACCCAATGTGATCATATTTCTCATCCCTTATTTATTTTTATTGCTATTCCCTCAAATAATTTTATATTCATATCCTTTGTTTGTGTATATTCAGTCTAGCTATACTATTAGCATTATAATTTTTAAGTTATTATCTTCCCTTGTAGGAATATAAACACTTCAGTTCCATTGAATCCCTTAAGTTTTTTTTTTTTTTTTCCCCTTTTATCTTTAGAGGTTTCTCTTGAATCTGGATATAGGATATCTTTTTTTTTTTTTTTTCCAAATTTGGTCTTCTTATAAAAGCTTTAAATTCTCTTTCATAGAATGACTTCTTTTTTTTCTCCTTTGAAGTATTATGCTTAATTTCACTGGGTAGGTGGTTCTTGGTTGTAGTCCTAGGTCCTTTGCCTTCTGGAATTCATGTTCCATGAATTCTGATCCTTAAATGTTACAGCTGCTAAGTCCTGTGTAATCCTGATTTTCACTCTCCAATATTTGAATTGTATCTTTCTGGTTACTTGCAGTACTTTTTTCTTGAACTGATAGTTCTATAATTTGACTGTAATGTTCCTTGGAGTTTTTATTTTGGGACTTTTCCTGAGGTGATGTGTGAATTCCTTCCATGCCTATTTTGCCCTTTTGTTCCAGGGTCTCAAGGCAACTTTCCTTGATAATTTCTTAAAAGATGCTGTCCAGGTCCTCCTTTTGATTATGGCTTTCAGGTAGTGTAATAATTCTGACATTGTTGCTCCTGGACCTATTTTCCAGGTCAGCTGTTTTTCCCATAATGTATTTTACATGTTCTTCTATGTTTATTTTTCATTCTTTTGAATTAGTCTGATTGACTCTTGATATCTCATAGAGCTTACACTTTCCTAACTTTTAAGGAGTTGGTTTTTTTTTTTTTTTGTCTTCAGTGGATTTTTGCATCTCTTTTTCCATTTGGCCAATTCTACTTTTCACTCATTTGTTTTCTTTTTCCAAGCTGTTGACTCTTTCCCCCTACCCCGTAATTCACTTGCATCACTCTAGTTTCTTTCCTAATTTTTCTTCTACTTCTTGTATGATTTTTATGCTGCTCTTTTTGAGTTCTTCTATGAGTTCTTTCTGGCCCTAAGACCACTTCCAATTTTTTTTTTTTAGTGGGGTTTTCCTCATAGGTGTTTGGACTCTTCTGAGCTTGTGTCTTGATCTTCCCTGTCACCATAATAACACTCTATGTTCAGATTATTTTGTTGTTGGTTTTTGCTCATCTGTTTTTGCCTTTTCCCTTTCTTTTAAGTTTGAGCTCTGCTCCCTGGGTGGAAGGGGTACTGACTCATGTTTCTTGTGCCAGAAGCTGTAGACCCTGTCTATTTACCTGGTGCTGCACTGATGTTTTCCTGAGGCCCATGGCAAATCCTCGTATCTGGTGGTGTATCGAGGCAGTGGGATGAGGGGTGACTAGTAACTTACCTGGCACTGATTCAGGATCATAGTGCTGGTGTCTGAGCTAGTCACTTAGGTCTGTGGGCTGTTTCTGGGTTTCCCTGGGGGCTACACCGAAGTACTAAAGCAAGGCTGAAACAACTGGTGCTTCTTGTAAGTGAAATCAGCCCATTCTCCTGGCTAGGGTCCTGGTTTTGCACTGGGCCTGCTCCTCCTCACTGGGGCTCAGGATCTCCCACTGATTTGCTAAGGTGGGGTTTGCTTACTGGGATGCTTCCTGTCCTGGACTGGGATCCCATTTTACTCCAGTGAGACAGACCTTTCTTGCAGACCTCCCAAGTTTCTTGGGCTTAAAGATTGTTTGACCTGCGATTTTGCTACTTCTATTGTTCCAGAATTTGTTTTGGGGAGATATTTTATGGTTGTTAGGAAGTGAATATTGGAGAGTTACAGAGATTTCCTGCTTACTCTGCTGTCTTGGCTCTGCCTTCTTGTCTGAAAAGTGACACTCTCATCAACATGGACCCTCCTTTTCCCAATTCAAGCTGTGATTCAGAGAGGTTTTCTCATATTGCCAAACTCTTGTTCACAGGATCCATAATTCCTTTGTAGAAAATCCACCCAGTGTACTGTAGGGTTTCTACTTGTCATTTTTAATAACACTAATGTCTCAACTTCACAAGATGACTTACAGGCATAAAGTCTTCCTTGTCTATATTAACTAAGTCTCCCCCCAAAGTCCAAGCACATTGATCAGAATTGTACCTGTACAGAGAGAGGGTCAGAGACTCAAGGTCAGACAGTAAGTGGTAGTGTCAGGCATAGAGTTCAGCATTCTTTCTCTGAAGCCTAGCACCCTTTCCACTCCTAGATGACCCTGTGTGACTGATTATTCATTCCTCTCTGGGTTGTCATGACTCTACTCTCACTCAACTCCTACCTACATGAATGCCTCTTGCCAGTTTTCTCTTTTAGATCTTCCTCCACATCATACCTACTAATAGTGGGGGGGTCCCCCAAAGGTCTACCCTGGGTCCCCTTCTCTTTTCCTCTTATAATATCATCAGATCATTTGGATTCAATTATCATCGTAAGCACATGATTCTCAGATGTATTTGTCCAATGCTAACCTCTCTTCTTATCTTGACCACAAGTTACAAATTAAATATCCCAGATATTTAAATATCTAGATGTGCTATACATTTCTCAAGTTCTACATGTCCAAAGCAAAATTTCTACTTCCCTCCAAACTCTCTATACTTCTGAATGTCTTTTGTACTCCATGGAATATCCCAAGTCACTCAGGCTACAACACTGAGGTCATCCTCACCTTAGAGTATTTATCCCATCAGTTCTCAAGAACTGCTGTTCCAACCTTTGTGCCATTTTTGTTAAATATTCAATTCTTACTTAGCCACCACTCTGAGGCAGGCCCACATCACCTCATGTTAGTCCAACTGATCTCTCTGGGTCATATCTATCCCCATTTCAGTCTATCTTCTGGTTTCCAAAGCACATTCATTTTAAAGCATGGGGCTGGCTCCATTGTGTCATCTCCTACCTGAGAAATTCTGGCAGTTTGACTTCCTTTCAGGATCAGCTAGAAAACATCTGTTTCGCCACTGAAGACCTGTATAAACTGTTTCTTTCTTTACGTTGAAGTCTTCCCTTATTTTTCTCCTTTCCATTTCTTTATGATCCAGTGACACTGGCCTCTTTGCTGTTCTTCCTATGAGATACGTAATTTCCCAGCTACATGTCTTTCTTTGGATCTTCTCCATGGTCAGAATGTTCTCCTGACTTAGCTCTGCCCCCTGACATTCCTAGACTCCTTGAAGATTCAGCTCTCCTCCCATCTTCTTCAAAAGGTTTCTCTAGTCATTTCACTATAGGTCTCTTCTCTACCTTCTGAAATGATTTCAGGTCTTGGATATACATAATTGTTTGCCTGTTGTCTCCTGTGTCTGAAGGTGACATCTGTGATGGCAGGGGCTGGTTGTACTTGTCTTTATGTTGCTAATTATTGTCACAATGACTGGCATATATCAAGTGCTTAATAAATGCCTATTGACTGTCTGACCAATCCATAAACATTTACTAAGCCACATGTAATGGGCACTGTGCTTAATACTGGGGATATAAAAAGAGACAAAAGATAATCCCTGCCCTTAAGAAGCGTGCAATCTAATGAGAACAAAAACAGAAATATACCATTTAGAAAGCTCTTCAAGGTTGTAAATCTCTCTCCCCTCTTTCTCACTCTCTCTCTGTCTCTGTCTCTCTGTCTCTCTGTCTCTCTATCTCTCTGTCTCTCTCTCTCTCTCTCTCTCATCATATTTGACCCTGACAATAATTCTATTAGGTAGGTGCTATGAATATCCCCATTTTACAGGTAAATTAATTGAGGCTAGAGAAAGTGATGTGACTTGCCCAGGGTTACCTAGCTGGTAAACATCTAAAACCAGATTTGAACTAAGATCTTCCAAATTCCAGATTCAGCCAACCCTTCATCATGCCACGTTACAGCCAATGTCTTGTTACCTCAGCAGCACCCAGGAAAAATCCTTTATTTTCTTTTCACAAGCTAGTTATGCATCTCTTGATTAAAATCTGAATTCTTCTTGGGCAAGGCTGCTGCTTTGTTTCTCATCATGGTACCTAGCACAGTGCTAGGCATGGAGAGGTACTCATATATTTTGTCATTGATTTCCCTTCTCTTTTTGGTCTGTGTCCTGATTCAATGAGTGTGCTCTGGCTAATCAACATACAAGACAGAAGCTAATATCTGCATGTCTCTATTAGTGTTCAGATCCCCTCTGGGCCCAGCCTCAGCCACCTCAGACCTACTGCTAATGGACATGTGTTTTTCTGGCAAAGAGTCCTAATTGGCAGCCAGGCTCCAATTTTATCAAAGAGGCTGGGTCTGTATGGGAAGATGAGACTCACCTTGTGGCCGGACGCTATTCCAAGCAAATGAGGTGAGACGAGTGGCTTGGCTTCTGAAGACCTGGGCTGTCACACTGCTACAGGGCTCCTCAGCTCCACTCTCAGCTGAACAGATCATTCAGGCCAGGGTTCTCCTTCAATTTGTTTCAAAGGCATCATTAAATCAACTTACTATAGGAGGGGAAGAAGAAGACTGGCCCTGAAGAGCAATGAAGTATCTCCAGCTGTGGAAGTGAGACCAGGAATGGAAGGTGGGGGGGGCCAGGAGGCCAGGACTTTGGGAAGGCCTCTTTCACCTGGTGCCTCATAGAAAAGCTACAATTCATGAAGGCAATTTGGGCCAGTTGGGTGGAGAAAGCCACATTTTTCAAGGCACTCCTAGGGAAATAGGAAGAATGCAAAGAGCCATGGAAAGGGAATAGAAGCCAGCCCAGGACCCAGAAGAGGACGGTCAGTTCCAGCATACAGAGAAAGGCCCTGCTATGAGAGATGATCTGGGACCATCACATGATGCTTGAATCTAGGAACCTCAGAGCTGCCCTCATCCAAGCCCATCTAGAGCTTGACAGAAGAAAAAAGAATATGGCTCTGCCCATGCTCAGCCTGGATCCTCAAGAGCATCGGCTCAATCCTGGCCTCAAAAATAACCTGCTAACAGGAAGGGGAAGAACCTAGAAGCTGCAGTGGAAGGGCCTCCTCTGTTTTGTGAACCTTCCCTAAGTAATCCATTTACAATTAAGGAAACTAAGACTGAGATTAATTGCCTTGCCCCAGGTCATACAAGTCACTGAGTGTCTGAGGCCAGAATCCAACTTAAGTCTTCTTGACCCCAGACCCAGTGCTCTATGCAGGGTGTGATCCAACTATCTGTTACCATCATGTAGGTGGATGTGGAGGTGACAGGAAAGATGATGATACCATCAACAAAAATGGGGAAGTGAGGAGTCAAAGTTTTAAAACAAGAGGTTAAGATTTTGTACCTCCTTGGAGTAAGCTCCTGGCAGGACACCAACTTGGGAATCTTTATCACTTGTAGAGAGGGTGCCGGTTGGCATTAAGAGAATTACCTCAGCCAGGAGCTCAGATCTTCCTTTTCCTAGTCACCATCCAAATGCATTCACTGAAACTAACTGAGTAGTCAGTCAGCACAGTGTTCCCATTATTCTCTCCAATACTAGGAAGAGACTGGAAAGTAATTTGGTGGGGAGGGAGTTGTGGGAGGAGAGCTAAATGGAAGTAGCTTTAAACTCAATACATGGATGAATTTGATAGAAATTCAAACCATCCTCAGAGAGGAAGCATTGCTCCATGATGTGAGTCAGCTAATTGCTAGAAATATTAAGCAGATACCAGAGGTATCCCAAAGTGCATTCCTGAGGAGGGGAGAACATTGGTTCAGTGCTGTCTAAAGGAGTCTTCTTTCTGTGAAGATCCTACTATCTTCTGAACTCAAAATTTAAGATACAAAGTGAAACTGGAGCCCTAAGAGGGAGAGATTTTATGATAAGTTTTGATCAATTTGGTTTAGAATAAAAAACATAAGCCAACGATCTATTTCTTCAGGAATTCCCAGGGCAAAGTCCACTAAACCAGAAAGAGGAATTCACTCATAGACATGACAATTTGGCCTTTCCTTCAAGAGTCCTTGGCACATTAGACCAATGAATAAAAACTCTCCTGGGAGTTGGAGATAATGTACAAAGGTGACAAGCATTGACAATGAATTATTTCCCCACCGTGAGATGGGGGCTCTCACTCCTTTCTTAGAAAAGAAGCATATTAAAGTCAGCCTTCTAGATTCCTTCTGCTCAAAGTTTATTAGTCAGTTAACTAGTCTTCTTTTAGACCTGTCTTAATGTCATCTCTTCCTCTAGAATCATCCTGAGGAAGAAAATAATGTACTAGATGTAGAGAAGATGAAATTGAAGCCAAGTAAAAATTAAGACAGCTCAGAAACAAAATCAGCTTTGTCCAGAAGAAAGTCAGACATTTGTTTCTTTAGCATATGTTTTGTTGGGGTTGAGAAAGTCATGGCATCAGCCCCAACTCTACATCACTGATGTCACCAATTTAGAATTGATATTCAAAGACATCTGCCAGGAAGCTCTTCCCTACCATTGTGGATAGTACTGGAAGGAAGCATCCAGATTGTTGGGCATATGAAGAGATAAAATGGGGAGTGGTGGGGGTGATTGTTTAAGAAGGACCACACCTGAAGCTAAGAGGTACATACAATGTCTGTGGCTCCCTAGCAGAGTAGACAAGTCAGTTTGGTGGCATTTCCTATTAGCAGCTGGACAGAGTTGAGAGGGAGTGCAGATGTGTTTGAGCTAAGTGGACTTCAGTGATAGTAGAAGTGGTAAAATGGACCAACAAACCAACCAAACCTTGGAAAAGAAGTCATGGGATGGAATGCCAGGGCCATGAGGTCCCATCATCCCCTAAATAACTGCCTCCTTCCCACTGACTCCTGATCTTCCAAACCTTAGAATCACATTTTTCCTGCTGTCTCACCCTGGAGCATACCTGGAGTGGCTTTGCCTTGGGTCATCCTGTAACTCCTTTGATCTGTTCACTTGGGAATATCCTTCTGCAAGCCCCTTCTGATGGTTATGCTGGAGCAGAACCTGCCTTTGCTGAAGGGGCCCCAGCCAGTTTGAATTTGTTTCCCTCTTGGCTCTGCTCCTGACCTTCTTCTTCTGTCCTGGGTATCTTCATTCCACTCTTGCCTCACCTTTGCTACCCCGGTTTTCAGACCCCTTCTATGTGCCAAGTTGTTCCATTAAAGTGCAAGCTCCTTGAAGACAGAACTGTCCTTGATTTTGTCTGTATTTGTATCCTCAGAGGTTAGCAAAGGGCCTGCCAATAACACTTAAGAAATGTTTGTTTCTTTGTTTTTCCTTACTATGTGAGGTCAACATGGTGGAGGAAAGATTCTGCAAGACCACAATGGTTCTGCTCATAGTTTAGAATCAGGAAGCAAGTTTACCTTTTTTTTTTTTTCCTTTAAAGTGAGGAATCTTTTTAAAAAGTAAGAACAACCACTAAAAATCTAAATGTTCATCATTTGGATGGTAAGGAGAGCTAGGGATCTCAGAGTCCAGAGCTGAGGAAACTCTTCTGATGTCAGTGAGGTCCTCATCTACAGGGATGATGTTAAAACCATCTGGGGTGCTAGGGATGGCTTACCCAGGATCCTTCAGTCAGGATGTGTCAGAGGCCAGATCTGCATCCAGATGTCAGGCTCCATGGAGGGCTGATTCTCCAGTAAAGTCCTTGCTCACAGCTTCAGAATCCTGCAGCTTACCAAAGAGGCATCTGTATTTCCCACACTGCCTTAGACATTTCATTCCCTGATCTGGATCGATCACCTTGTGGATAACCTAGAGCTCTTTCCATATTGTTTCAGCGTTGCTATGGTAACAGGACTACTTCAAAGTGGAAAGCATAAAAGCAAACAAAGAAACTGAGGGGAACTAGAGTAAGAAGAAAGCATTAGACAGGGTGCCTCATCCCCCTTTTCACAGATTCGATCTTTCATGTAGATTTTTAGGCTTCTCCTTGGTTAGACACGTGCATAATTTTCCACCTCCCTATCTGGGAAGGTAATGCAATCCTCCCCAACTCTTGTCAATGAGAGGTAGGAATGATAGCCTTTTCTTCCTGTTTATTAGATTGCTAGCTCCCCTTTCCTTTGAGAAGCTCAAGGAATTCGACAAATAACTGCCATATTATACCAGTAATTTTTACAATGAGCATTTATAAATGTCCTGATATTGCAGGGACAGCAGGAAGGGAAGAGAGGAAATACATAGGGAAACAGGGGTTTTAGCACAACTGCAAATATTGATAGACCTAATGTGGTCGATTCATGGCTTCCCTCTCTCCCAGAGATGGTAATAGGGCCTGGGGAGAAGCTGGCCTGGATTTACCCACAGACCCCTTGTTCTTTCTCTCTGGATCTTTTTAAAGACTGGCCTTGGAATGGAAGGCTACATCCCTACTGCACTGGTCAGGAGCAGAGAGAAGGGATCGGTGGATTTCTTGGAATAATAGAAGAACATATGAAAAAGACTTTAGAGATTACCGAGTCCAATCCCGCCTTATCTTCAAGATGAGTAAACTGATCCTCATAGATTTGAAGCGACCTGTCCAAGGTCACACAAAAGTTAAGGACAAAGCCTGGATTTGAACTTGGGTCCAGGGATTCCAGCTTGGGGGCTTCCTTGGGTCCTGGGATTTTCAAGTCATTCCATTTCAGGAATAGAGTGCTCCAGCATCTCCTTTCTCCTTTTAAAATCAATTCCCAGGAAAGAGATAAATAAACTTCACATTTGGTCATCACTCAATGAGGTTTAAAGTGTCTCCTGGAAGATTTCACCCACTGAGGTATCAGCTGCATTATCAACCAAAGTCTTTAACAGGAGAGCATCAGGCATTGATCAGGTGGGGGGAGCTTTGGGGGCAGCATGGAGATCTTTGGGGGCCCCTTAAATATTGCACATACTTTCATACGCAGCTTTAACTTCAGCATTGCCCTTTTATAAAGAGACAGAAGGTGTGTCTTCTCAGCTGCCCAAGTTTCAGAGTAGACTTCTCAGGCCAGTCTCTGATTGGGTCAGGGCTGCAGTTTCCCCTGGTAACACTTAGGCTGTGTGGCTATTGTCAGCTTGTGCCCTTGACTGGCCCATGGCCTCCATCCCCACTTGGAAAAGACACCAAGTTGAGAGGAATCAGTGCTCAGGGATCGTCAGCCTTTGCTATAGCTCAGTGAGCACCTGCGTGCTCCGCTGGATTTGCAGTTCCTTTGTGGCAGAGAATGACCTCATTGTACAGAAACTTGTCATTGTGTTCTCTGTGGAGCAAACTGATATTTTCCGCATATCAAGAGTCTTAAGACACCCCCAGCTTGGCAAAGGAGCAGCTGGAATAATAAATCCGACATGGCTCTGGAGGTCTGCAAATTCTGTTTTCTCCAGCCATACTGCAAGTGACAAAATGGCATCATCTCCTCTTTCCCCATTGGACAACAAGGACTGTCAGGTGCTCCCTGGAGCATAGGCTTGAAAGTGTCTTATCATGCTCATGCCCCATAGAACAGTAATTGCTCTGGCTTTGTCTGCAAGGTAGCCTAACATCCAAACAATCCACACTTAAAGTGAACAACGTTCCACTTAAGTATCAGTAAAACCCAATCATTTAGAGACAAAACAAGGGGCTCACAAACTGTTTCTTTATTTAAAAAAAAATTGACTATCTAATCATGTGTAGATAGTCTGGTACTTTGGTCCCTTAATAAGACTGTTGTACATTCAAAACATTTTGTTATCTTTCTAGGTTCCATGAAAAAGGTCCCTTTTTTCCCCTTTTAAGTGTTTTGTAATTGTGATATTGTATTAATAGGAGAAGTCTTGAGAAAGGCTAAGAGAATGCAATTGGACAAAAGTGAGTGCATGCCAATGAATTCCACTGCCTAGAGAAAGGAGAGAGCTGATTGTCCTGATGGATTAGAGTCATGTGAGGGGCTTGGGTAAATGAGGAGGCATGCGGTACCTTCTTTCTGGCTCATTGCCCCAGAAAGGTGAGACTTGAGAGCATGAGTACATGATACTAAAAGATGATCATCAGCCTCCTTTAAAATACTTCTGCTCCAAAGGGAACAGGCATTTATTAAGCACCTACTACATACCAAACACGGTGCTAAGCACAAATACCATCTTATTTGATCCTCACAATGGCCCTGGAAGGCAAATACTATTATTATCCCCATTCTACAGTTGGGGAAATTGAGGCAGACAGGATTTAAATTGCTTTCCCAGGGTCGCATGGCTCATAAGGATTTATGTAGTAAAAGAAACACAAAGATCCCCATCTAGCCCATAGACATTTTCTTGGGTTCCATCCTCCCTCGCTGGGCAAGGTAGGACTCTCCAACTTAGAGCTTCTCCTCAGGAGGGGCACAGACCAAGAAGAGAGAGCTTCAGCTTCTTACAAGCCCCACCTCCCAGCTCTTGACCACCTCTTATAGATGTATGCCATTCTTGGACTTTAGAGGACTGCCCCAAGGGAGTCTCAGAAAGGACCAAGAATGGGACTTGTAACCCCCAGCACAGAACAGTGGAAGTGACTTTGGCTTTGCAGTGGGAAGAGCTGGCTTCCAATCCCATCTCTCATACTGACCTCCTGTGTGACCCTGGACAAGTCACATAGACTCAGTGGACCTCAGGGTTTCTCAGCTGCCAATGGAAATTGCAGAACACAAGCCTGGGTAGTCTCTCCCAGTGCAAGAGTGCTGATGTGAGGATCCCATAACTCTCAGTTGGGAGGGTCCCAGCTTGCTCTCTTCTTCACTCTTCTGTGGCTCCTTCTCTCACTGGGGTCCCATTACTCTCTTCTCTGCCTCCAAGAAACTCTTATGGCTCTTTCTGAGTGAAATCTCTTAGTCCAAAGTCACTTTAGACTAGTGGACATTTTCTGGCGTATTAAAGGGTGTCCAGTTTCTAAATGCCCCTGGGCCATTGACATCCCTGGTGTGCCACTCTATCCTCCTGTGCTCCCTCTCCCCATCTCAGGGCCTTCCATGGCCCCAACTCCAATTTTTGTATTAGAATATATATTCCCTGAGGCCAAGGACCAGCTTTCCTTTTATGTTTATATTCCCAGGATATAGCCCAGGCGTAGGAACCTAGTAAACATTCAATAAATGTATTTCTTTTATCCATGGATTCATTCAGTATTCTCTTCTGTCAATATTGACTCCTAATTTTCACACACTTTCACCTCATCAATCCCTCCCTTACTTGGTGGTGACAATTTTACTAGCATATACAAGATAATTGCCTCTGCCATTCAAGGGGCAATAGGAAAATGAAGAAGCACTCAGTAGAGTGGAAACAACTGGAAACATTTTTTAAAATATTTTTTTTCAAGTTCCTATGGAAAGAAGGGATGTTGTGTATAGAAAGAATCACAACACATCTCAAAAGAATGGTGTATCAACAATGCAGCATTCACAATGCATACAGTAACTATAAGTATGCTGATATGGTTATTAATCACAAAATGTAACAGGCTCTCTACATAAGAAATATAGCTAGAACATTCATTTAAATACCAGAAAACTGAGTCCCAAAACCAGAGAATCAAAGCCAACACAGTAGTTATGAAGTTGGCACATGTAGTTAAAGTAGTAAACACCCACGTTCTCAAGCCTTCAAACAGGACAGGCTACCTCAGGCAAAGATCCTCCTCGCCTCACTCATGCAACTGCTCAGCATCCAGGCAGCTTGCTCCCAGCAGCTCTGGCCCCCACAGTTCCATTCCCTGGCAGTCTTCAGCAGGAGTCCTTAGCAGATATTCTGGCAGGCTGAAAAAAAAAAAAAAAGGAGTTCATGCTGCAACCACAGCCACTGCCTCTGCCGCTGCTTCTAGTCAGCACCCCACAGAGACTAGGTTGGTTCCAGCATTCTCTTGCTCCAACCCTTCCTGCTACATCAGCAAGTTCAAGGGGCATGGAAGATCTTCACATCCCAGTATCATTACAAATGATGAGAATAGAATTTAGTAATGGCTCGTGAAAGTTCTCACAAACAAGAAGGATCTTAATATTCCTCAGAATCTACTATCCTTTGGGAGGCTGCTGTTGACCTTAGTGGTCATTGTCCAATTACACAGCCAAGATTGATTGTCTTTACAGTAGCTAAGCTCATGAATCTTCCCCTTTCATCCTCTGCCACTCCAGACATTTCAGTGAAGCCAATGATGGCGCCTCCCAAATTCACGAGGTCCTCAGGACTCTTCCCTCTCTGGACACTCATTTGTATAAGACCAGAAGAATGCAAATTCAAAAGGGAATGGACCCCCAGGGTGTTCTGGTATAAGCTGACCTAAGGGCATCCATATTCTAGATGTGATCTCCAAGATAAAAGGGTGGAGACATGGCCTGTCTTCCACTCACTTACTCATACAGTGACATAGCATCACCTGGAGAACCTCCAGCAAGAGACCTTGGGAGAAGTGTGATTCTCTTTGGAAGTTTCTTCTGGGCCATCAGCTCATCCAGGTGAGCATCCAATTAAAGAATTCTTCACCATGGGGGTGGAGCCAAGATGGCGGCGTAGCAGCAGCAATATATCGCAGCTCTCACATAGCCACCCCCAAATACCCATGGAATAGGACTCTGGACCAACCTAGAACTTCAAAAACGCACACAGATACTTCCCACTAAAGTCAGCTCGGCAAGAGGAACTATCAGCACTGCCAACCGAAACCAGCCTGGCCTGAAGCTCCAGCTGTGCCCCGGGGGCGGCCGGGCGGGAGGTGCAGAGAAAGCTCTCAATAGCTCTCAGGTGA
>JAQQSV010008410.1:0-13777 GCA_028646515.1 Pseudochirops corinnae
AGAAAAACAGATGAGCAGACGGCTTCCAGCGTCTGACCATTACATCAGTTACCTATTCAGTTACCAGAGAGGGCAGCACCAACATCTGGGTTTTTCACAGCCGGGGGCTCAATGCCTGCCCAGAGTCTCGTCTGGCCAAATCACACAATTCTTCTCAAAGTGAGCCCCAAACCAAAACCTCACATCAGGGCGTATATATAGCCTTCTCCTGGCTTAGAGAATGTTACAGCCCTCTAGACCCACTGCCCAATCACAAAGCTACAAGGCACGGGCATTCCTGGAAAACAAGCCTGGCGCCACAGGCTCCATGTGACCACATTCAGCCTATTAGGGAACAGAGTATACTTTCAAATATCCAAGGGTCCTCAGAGTCACGTAGCCACTTCAGCAAAGGGTCTAGGGGCAGGGAAGATCTTCAGATTCCCATAACAACTGGTTGTAAAAATTCTCAATTTTCTGTTTAATTTTGTTTTCCTTGGCTTTGTTTGTGGGAAAAAAAAATATTTTTCAATTTAATGTAATAAAAATTATCCATTTTGCATTTCATAATGTTCTCTATCTCTTCTTTGGTCATAAATTCTTCTGTTCTCCATAAATCTGATAGGTAAAATATTCTTTGCTCTCCCAGTTTTCCTACAGTATCAGTCTTTATATCTAAATCATGTACACATTTTGACTTTCTTTCAGTATATAGTGTCAGATGTTGTTCTATGCCTAGGTTCCCCATACTATTTTCCTGTTTTCCCAACAGTTTTTGTACAATAGTGAGTTCTTATCCAAGAGGCTAGGGTCCTTGGGTTTGTCAAATGGTAGATTACTATAGTAATTAACTACTGTGTCTTCTGTACCTAACCTATTCCACTGATCTACCGCTCCATTTCTTAGCCAATACCAAGTGGTTTTGATGATCACTGCTTTATAATACAATTTAAGATCTGGTATGGCTTTTCTTTTCATTAATATAGCATTTCTTTTCATTAATTCCCTTGATATTCTGGAACTTTTGTTCCTATAGATGAATTTTGATATCATTTTTTTGAGCTCTATAAAATAATTTTTGGTAGTTTGATTGGTATGGCACTGAATAAGACTTTTTTTTTCTTTCCTGTTTACCTTTTTATGCCTTTCTTGAGTCTTGTATTTGAAGATCTAGTTTTCTGTTGAGCTCTGATCTTTTCATCATGAAGTTCTGGAAGTCCCCTATTTCAGTGAGTGACAATCTCATTGCCTGAAAGATTATGGTCAGTTTTGCTGGGTGGTCAATCCTTGGTTGTAAACCAAGCTCCTTTGCCTTATGGAATATCATATTCCAAGTCCTTCAATATTTTTAGTGTAGAAGCTGCAAGGTCCTTCATAATCCTGACTGCGATTCCATGGTATTTGAGTTGTTTCTTTTTGGCTGCTTACAGTATTTTCTCCTTGACCTGATAATTTTGGAATTTGGCTATAATATTCCTTGGCATTTTCAATTTGGGATCTCTATCAGGAGGTGATTGGTGGATTCTTTCAATGACTATTTTACCCTATTGTTCTAGGACCTCAGGCCAGTTTTCCTTGATTTCTTGAAAGATGCTGTCCAGGCTCTTTTTTTCATCATAGCTTTCAGGTAGAACAATAATTCTTAAATTATCTCTCCTGGTTCTATTTTCCAGGTCACTTGTTTTTCCACAGAGGTATTTTACATTTTCTTCTTTTTTTCATTTTTTTTTATTTTTTTTTATTGTTTCTGGATATTTCATAGAGTCATTAGCTTCCACTTCCCCAATTCTAATTTTTAATGAGTTGTTTTCTTTGGTTAGCTTTTGTATCTCCATTTGGCCAATTCTACTTTTTAAGGAGTTATTTTCTTCAGTGAGTTTTTTCCATTTTGTCTATTGTATTTTTAAAAGAATTGTTCAGTTTTGCTACTACCTCTCTAATTTGACTTTTAAAATCCTTCTTGAGGTCTTCCAAGAAGGCTTTCTGGGCTTGAAATCAGTTATATTCCCCTTTGTGCTTTCAGATGTGGGTGTGATGACAGTGCTGTCCTCTTCTGAATTTGCATTTTGATCTTCTCTGTCCCCATAGTAAGAAACTATGGTCTTTATTTTTCTATATTGCCAGGGGCTGTGCTAGAGCAAAGGTAGACTCAGCAGTTGGTAGGCACCTGTCCATTGTGCAAATGGTGGTTCTCCACACTGGTGTCTGCTGATTTCCCTGGCTGTGCATAGGCACACAGGGGTCCTAGGTTTTGTGCTTGTCCACTTCACCACCCTGGGGCTCAGAATATCCTGCCAGTTTGCTGAGATGGGGCTTGCCGCTGGCTCACCAGGATGTATCCCATCCTGTACTGATCCCCTTCACCCATACCAAGAGTGACCTTTCCTATTAATCCCCCTAGCCTCATGAGCTAAAAATCTGCTGCATTCTGTCTTTCTGTTGACTCCACTGTTCCAAGATTTTTCCTGGGGTGGTATTTTCTGAATTTTTCAAGGTTTATAAGGGAGAGTGAGAGCAATATTGCTTACTCTGCCATCTTGGCTCCTGGAAGTCCCTAAGCTATATCATTCTAAGAACATGTATAGATGAAACTAAAAATTTAAGAAATAAATATGAAATGGGACAAATCTTCTGAATTATTCTAATAAATAATGATAATGGAACCAACACATTTACACTTGATAAACTATGTAAGGAAGTTACTACACCCCTAAGATCAAGTTGCAGGACTAACCAAATGTATGCGAAGCTTTCATGTCCATGCTAGTGGTTCTTTTAAAGGCCTTCAGAGATTTATTTTTAAATTATCTTGAAGAAGAAAAGATTCTAAATAAATAAAAAGAGTACTAATAGTTTTATCAAATTAAGGAATCAAAGATACCATTGTCAAGTACTGATCCACATGATAATTTTCCCATTTTAATGCAATCTTTAGGAAAATGGTTTAAATATATGTCAAAAGTATTTTTCATGAAAACATGAGAAGAAATCAGTCAGGCCTTTGTAAATGATTTCAAAGCAGAAAATATCTTCACATGTACACTACTGATTTCGTATTTCTAAAATATATGATATTCAATTGTGTATATGTGTTGATTTCTTCTTAAAAAGAGATTCAATTGTGTAGAACAGAATTGAGAGTTGAAACCTTTCTTTAAACTGGTACCTCCACACATGTCTAAATTTTATGGGACTTTAGTACAGATGCAATTTTCTTTTGTTGTTCAGTTGTGTGCAAATCTTCAATCCCTCATGTATGGTTTTCTTTGCAAAGATACTGGAGTGGTTCACTATTTCTTTCTCCAGCTCATTTTACAGATGAGGAAACTGAGGCAAATAGGGTTAAGTGACTTGCTCAGGGTCACGCATCTAGTGTCTGAGGCCATATTTGAACTCATGAAGATGAGCCTTCCTGACTCTAAACCCAGTGTTCTATCCATTGAGCCACCTGTCTGCCCAACTATATCAACATCAATAGAGGCATAAAAGAGAGAAACATTCTCACCTCAAGGGATTTGCCAGTGTCATGGAGGATATTCCATGCAGAAAAACCAGAGGATTCTCTGCCAATTGCAAATTTCTCCAAGTGCAAATGCCATTATACTAAGTATATTACACCTCAGAGAATGACAAAGTCTCCTCAAAAAACTGATCACCTTTCTTTTTTTTAAGAGTAATTTAATTAATTTGTTTATTTTTAGTTTTCAACATCCATTTCCACAAGATTTTGACTTATAATTTTTTCTCTCCCCATCTTTCCCATACCCCCACCCCAAAATAGCAAGCCTATTGCATACTCCTTCCCCCAATCTGATCTCTCTTATATCCTCCCCTTTTACCTCCCCTAACTTACTAGTAGGGCAAGATGGGTTTCTATACTCTAATACCTGTATACCTATTTCCCAGTTGCATGTAAAAAAAACATTTTTTAAACATTTGTTTTTAAAACTTTGAGTTACAGAGTTTCTTCTCCTCTTCCCTCCTCACCCACCCCCACTGGGAAGACAAGCAATTCAATATCGATTGTACATGTGTAGTTACCCAAATAATTTCCATAGTAGTCTTATTGTAGAAAACTAACTATATTTCCCTCCATCCCATCCCACCCCCCATTTATTCCACTTTCTCCTTTGATCCTATCCTTTCTCAAAAACTCTTGCTTCTAACCACCATCTCCCCAAATCTGCCCTCGCTTCTATTATCCCCCATCTTATCGCCTACCCCACTATTTTCCTGTGGGGTAAGACAATCAATTGAGTGTGTATGTTATTCCCTCCTTAGGCCAATTGATCACCTTTCAAACAACAAAATGTCCACAATGAAAAATAAAATGGATAAAAAATGCATTTTGTTCTGATTATGACATGCGGTTGAATTGGGTAGCCTATCAATTGAATCCATCAGGATGTACGACTTGATCAGCATTGCAGAGGGACAACTTACTGGGCTCATCATTAAATAGGAATGAATCTACCTGGATAGAATTTGGGAAATTATGCTGTCCTTTTAATGATTCCAAGATGCTCTGTGCTTCAAAAAAAAAAAGTCCATGTCTTTAATACCAATATTTTTCCAGTGACAAAACATCACCACAACAGACAAATCAAAGTTATAGAGTGGACTGCAATGGACAGACATGATATGGGTATAAATAATACACAGATATTACCAGTCACGACTGTCCTGCAAGGCACAATATAAATGACATCAGGAAGGACATGCATGACCAGAAAAATGAGTGAGGTAGTCATGCAGTCAAAGTAAAGGATAACAGATAGATAATGAGAGAACTGTAAAGTTTCTCTCCCTCCCAGTACCAAAATAAAATAGATTAAGGTCTCTGGGGTTTTGAATGTATCCTCATAGGAGATTTGTAAGAAGATGTGAACAGGAATTACACAAGATGAGATATATTTCAATATGAATTGATGGAGGGAGGAGGGTGTAAAGGTAATGGAATTTAAAGATCCCCCTGTATTGGCTTGGTTTTCAGGTTGAGTGTTAAAACCCAGAGCTTGTGAAACCCACTTGTGGGATGGACTTATTGACGTGAAGAGAGAGGGCTGAACTGGGAGGAGCCGTGGATTTAGAGAGAAGCCCAAGCAGAGAGAAGGCCCAAGCAGAGGAGGCCAGAGTTGCTGGGAAAAAGACTTCTGAAGGCCAGTTGGAGCTGCCCAGGACTTTTGAGAACTTCTACCCGGAGCTGCCGAGAAATGAGGAGACATGGCGGTGATGCTGGTATTTTACCTGTCTGTTTTGATGTTGTTTTGCCACATTCACCTGCTAGTGAAAGACAGTGCTGCTGTTGTAGAGGTCCTGGAATCTTGCTTTTGGTTCAGAAGCCAGGAAGGAGGATTTTCTTGTTGTATATTTACAGAAATCCTGGAAGAGGGCCTTGTTGATGTTTTCAGGAGTTCTGGGACTGTTCTGCAGGCAGAGAGTGACTTGATGAGGATATTGGCAATGTATATTGTGGCTTTGTTGAGCTTTGTCTCCCCAGGAACAGAGATTGCCAAGAACTTGCCTTGTGTCAAGATGGAGGAAGGGTCTTTCCTTGTGTTTTCAATGCTGTGATGACATCTTAACCTTGTTGTAGCTTAAGAGTAGATGGCCTTTTGTGCTCTCCTGCCCCTTTTGAGAAAGTGCTTGGCGTTAATGGATGGTATTGCAATTCAGTTCTGATCCGGGGTGGCAATTTTTGGGCTCTGTGATTGACCAAATGAATGTACTTTGTTTATGCTTGGAAACTAATCTCCATTTGAGAAGAGACTAAATGAATGTACTGCCCAGGAGTGGGCTACTTTGGCTACTGGCCAGAGGTGGGATACTTGGACCTTGGTACTTGGCAATTGAATTGAGAACTTACTTGCTAAGTGAATGAGTTACACCGTATTTTGATTTTCTCTGTACTGTGAAGGTTTTGCCTTAATCTGTCACTGAATAAATGAAGTTTTCTGTGCTGGTAATCTGAACCTTGGAAGTTGCCTTTGCTTGGCTTTACAGAGGGGAAGAGAGAGAGAGAATGAGAGAGTGAGAGATCTACAAGAATGACATTATTCATCTATATATGTTTCTAAATTAACATTTATCTCTACATGCTTTATTTTCTGTTAAGGCACTGCAACTTATGGGCTTTGAGATGTGGAATTCATGAACATTCGTTAATAATAATGACATCTTGCATTGGTAGAGTGCTTGCTCTCTGGTTTACAAAGTGCATTGGCTGAAGAAGGAAGAGAGCCAAAGGGAAACATAATTTACTCCATAATTTCCAATCTTTGTTTGGAGCTGCGTGGCATGGTGAAAAAAAAAATGGTGAAAAAAAAATACTGGGTTAGGACTGAGAGGACCAGAGTTCCAATCCCCAACTCTGCTGCTTACCAGTTGTATGACTTTGGATAAATTGCTTCTTTGTTTACTTTCAGTTTACTTTCAGTTTACTTTCTGCTAAAATGAGAGAACTGGACTAGTGAACATTTGGAGATCTACATTTTGAGCTAATGAAATTTCAGTGTCATGTTCTGTATATAATTAGTTGTTAAAGTGCCCTGGAGATCTCTCCCAATCACTGACCCAGATGAAGCAATGGTTTCTATTATTTTAATCTGGAGAAAAGTGACATGCATTTATATTCAGTTTGGAATCCATTAGAAAAGGTGTAAGATCTAAAACAGTCATCACTGGCATCATCTTGTAGTGGAACAAAGGTGAAATGTAAACTGAATTTACACGCATAAAGTCAAGATCTAAGCCAATTAAACAGGTCACCTATCCAGATTAGACTACAAAGAATTTCCCCCTAAACAGAGGAAAAAGTGATTTTCCCCTTCCTAGAATTTCCTTGAATCATTCAACAAGTTGAATCATCTAAGTAGTTCCTGTAATTTTCTTACTCCATTTTGCAGATATGGAAACAGCCACAAAGCTTTTTAAATGTTCTTCTTCTCTAAAGAGAAAAAAATTAAAAGGAATCTCTCTAAAGGAGAGATTTGTGTCACTGCTAAGTTCCCTCTGATCTCCTCTCTGGCACATTCAACATTTACTTCATCAGCTACCACCATTTTCTGCAACTCCTCCAGTTCAGCAACTTCTATCCTCACTCAGCAGCCCTAGGGTTCTCAGAGGATTTTCCTAAGGCAGCTGTGCAATTCCAAGAAGTGACCTGGGTTCTTTGTTTCTATGAGAAAATCTAAACTGGGAGCTGTTCACTGCTACCAGTGAAGGCATTTGGGAGAGGGGAGAGATTGTTGAGTGAGGCAAATGAGAGGATGATAGGTTTGTGAAACAAAAGGTTGGATGTTTGAAGTTTTGTCTTCCTGTGGGCTGCTTTCAGATTAGATTTAATTTTTAAGAGGGGAACCTGGGGCTTGGACTCCACTTCCACTTTAACTCAATTCACAGAAGAAAATGAGACCAAGAGACAACAAAGCACACCCCAAAGGAATAGTAGCAGCAGAGGAGCAGTCTGACACAAGGCTGCAATGGTCAGAACCACAGGTCTGCCAATAAAAGATAGTGGCATTTAACCTTTAAACACTGTGGAATCATGAAAAGTCTCCCTCTAAGACACTATTTGGAAAGATTGCAGAAAAGCAGACAGGGACCTGAGCCTGAACAAGACTCACAAAACTGCTTTGTTCATCATGAAACATGCACGGGGAAGTTAGAAGACCAGTTCCACTCAGCATGTCAAATATTTACCCCATTGCTTGAAGAATTGGAAAGGAAAAGGTAGACTCATTCTGAAGGCAGAAACATAGCTCCTTTTTTTTCCATTGGGAGTGGATCACAATAATATACAAGGGGATTTGTGAATAGTTTAAAGAAAGACTGGTCTGAGTGAATGCACTAGGAGGGTATTCTTTCAGGCTATGGAAGGCTTGTCTTGGCCTTGAATCGTAATTACCCTAATATTTGCTCAATGCAGACATATCACATATGCTAGAAGGCTCTAAGGGCATATCTTAACACTCCCCCTGTTTAGGGAGTTTTCTTTTTCCAGTTTTATGCTGTGATCATAGAGTGGTGCCAAGAAGTTTAATAGAAGAGGTGGTTTTACTTTTCTCAATGGTACATTCACGTACAGCACCATCCTGCCCTTGTGGCTAGTGAGTAGGTTTCAGAACCACGAAGACCTGGGATCATGTCCTGTCTCTGTCACATTCTGGTTCTGTGATGTGGAGCAAGACATTTGACCTCAGGCCCATAGGCAACTCTCTAAGACTGCATGTTTTAAAGAAGATTCTGGCTTTCATTGGTAAAGGAAGTTTCCTTCCCCAAAAGTTCCCTGTACCACTGAACTCAAAGGCCAGCTCTCATTCCATTGATTTTGTGGTGAAGTTATCATGGACTTTATTGACAAGTCCATGAAGAGGCAGCATAGTTTAATGGATAGAAGACCAGTCTTAAAGTCAGGGAGACCTGCATTCGAGGCCAGGCATTTATTAAATACTTATGTCAGAGCCACTGTGCTAAACTCTGGGGCTACAAAGGAAGGGAAACACAATCTTTATCCTCAAGGGGATAACATACTAATTTTATTACCATTGACAAAACAAAATTCCACAAGAAACTCTTCTAAGACTCTTAGGTGACAGAAAATTTGATAGGATGCTCCTCAGTGAAAATTCTTTACAGTAATGAAATCACAGACCTAAACCAAAAATATAAAACAATTACGTAGGACCATAGATTAAGAGTGAGACGAGACATTAGAAGTCATGTGTGTCTGAAACACATAAAAACAAAGTTAACGGATTTTTTTAACCTAGGGAAAAATTCTTGTTAATACTGAAGAAACCAGCTATGTCTGCACTGTTAAATAAAAGTGGGGTAGAGGTTTGGGGGTAGGAAGCTGAAGTGTGATTGTATGTGAGAGATTAAAAAGAGTTTCAAAAACAAACAAAACAAATATCATTTGTCAAAGGAGAAAACTGAGGCCCAGAAAGGCGAAGTGATTTGTCCAGGGTCACACAAGGTGGACCATGGTATGGTCCAGATCCTCTGAGTCTAATGTCAGTGTTCTCTCCATTGGAACACATGGACCTATTCATTTAAAAAAATGAAACTGCAGACCTGATGTAAGTTTTCCCCCTTCCTTTACATTTCTAAACTTTCTTTTTCATTTTTCCTCTGGCAATAAAGTACTTTCTGTAACTGTCTCAGTAGATAATTAGGTCCACAGTACAATATGCATCTGGAAACTCAATACACTTACTGACAAAAGAATATGATGAAGGAAAACCAAACAATTGCTTGGCCAACTGAAGTATGCAGTAAAATTGGGAATGCTAAATGAATAGTCTTCTGCAAGAATAATAATACTCATGCTTTGCATTTCTATAGCACCATTATAATCATTATTATGATTATTATTATTGGGCCAGATCCTATGGGAAGCCAGGGAAAATAAACTTCTGTCTGGGAATAATTTGTTTTCCCAATGAGATAAATTAACTCTGCCAGGATAGCAGGGTTCCATTTTGTACCCTGAAAATAGACTGTTGCTATAGGCTCAGTCCCAGGAGGAATGCTACAGAAGCTGCCTTGAAGAAGAAAGCCAGTTCTGGGGAGATTACCAAATGGTGGACATGGTGTGGCATTCCAACAAACATCAAGGAAGCAGACAAAGTTTCTTTTCCTCTCATTTCATAGTGGGGCTAGATGAGAGGTATCAAATGCCAGCCCTGTAACACTACCAAGTGCAGCCTGAACCAGATTAAAATGTAATTAGGTAATATTTTACACAAATTTTTAAAAATACAATAAAACATAGATAACATTACATTTTAAAACTAAGTTAATATTCAGCCCACAGGGATCTTTACGTATGTCTGGTGGCCCCAATTTCTATTTCAGTTTTATACCACTGGACTAGATCACTACAAAACCATAAGTTTAATGGAATATATCTTTCAATAGGATGTAAACTCCAGAGTAGAATTTAAACCCCCAGGGAGGTAGGAACTTTTGTTTTCTTTGTATCCCTCACATCTACCACAATATCTTCTGAGGGGTAACCAATGTACAGCCTGTGTACTCTGTCAATAACCATATGATGACAAGACAACATAAGGAAGGCCCCTCCCCCAGCATGGCAGGTGGACATCCTTTGGTAAAATATAGGAGACCATAGGGAAGAGTCACAGAAGAGAGGCAGATACAGATAGGTTGCTATCTGCATCACTGATTGGAATACCCATATCAATTAGAATTAGTGGAATTTTAAAATATTTGCTCAGTGTCTTAAACATAGTAGTCACTTAAAAATGCTTATCGAATTGAATGAACTCTAAAGTCCTCTGGAACTCTTAAGTATAATTCTAGGGTAGTTATGGCTTATTTCAATATTTTTCAATATTCTGGAGACATCATCTTGCCTCCCTGAAGAACAGGGTGCCTCTGGGTCACTGTAATAAATGTGGAAGATTCAGTTTGGTGCAGAGATTGGCCAGGTGCTGAGAAGGGCAGCCTTTAGCCCACGAATGATCTCCTGAAATTTCTCACTAAAATTTCAGTACTCTTAATGTCTATAATTCACTTCTCATAAATTCAAAAGTCACTGCTAAAGACCCTTTATACAAGGTTTTTTTAAAAGCTTGTTGACTGACTGTTATTACTGTTATAAGGATTAAAAATAAAATCCAAGGGACAAATCAAAGAAGTGAGGAGGGTTAGCCTAGAGAGGAGAAGGCTTAGATAAAATCTAGTAGCTCTCTTCAAGCATTTGAAGGACTATCACATAAGAAATTTGAATTTCTCTGCTTGGTCCAAAAGGCAGAATTACAGACAATCAGTAGAAGTCACAAAAAGGCACATTCCTATGTCATAGAAAGAGAATTCTTAACAAGTGGCACAGAGTGGAATGACGAGCCTCCAAAGGTTGGGAGAGGGTTCTTACTCACTGGAAGCCTTCATTTAAAAAGCTGAATAAGCGCCTGCCCAGACTGTTGCAGACAAGTTTACATTTTGTCCCTTCCAGCTTTGTCATTCTGCATCATGGTCTGAGATCATAGAATTTAGGCGCATAATATTAAGATAAATAAGATAGGTTCAATCACAACAAAGGATTTACTAAAATTACCATATCTATCTCAGGAGTAATTTTAAGCCCTGCTATTAACCCTGCTCTCCCTGGCCTCCTTCACATTGTCTCCAGCAAAATAGTTCCCACTTACTTGCATTGCTCTTTATGACAATGGTTACCTTTATAGAGGAATGAAGTAGACAGATAAATACTTTTAATGAAGGTTCCAGATCTGGTACATTATTGAGCAAATTCCTCCTAGTGGATAGTCTACTTTTAAGTTGAGCACTCTGAGAAGTTCATAATTTCATTCAGGCTACCAGGATGCCACTTTGTGTACCATAAACACAATTCACTAAATGGTTTTGTAGTAAGCTAAGACAATAATGTACCTTCTTAAAATAACTCACTTACTCCCTGAAAGTATATATATTTCTTCAATATTTCAAAGACTCATGATTTCAGCAATGTGGGTACTTTCTGCATTTTCATTTATATGAATTACTGTTTCTTCTTTATTCTCACCTTCCCCCACAAAAAAACAAAACAAAACAAAACAGAAAACAAAATTTCCACTAGCCAAACTTCTGGTGATAAGCTTCTCTGACCTTAGTGATGGTAATCCTTGGATAGAAGACACATAGTTTGTTAGCAGGCCTAAATGTAAAACCTTCTCAACTGGGGACCTGCTAGAGCTTACAATTCACTGGGATATAATTTGAAAATCTAGTGTCATCTTAACACCCTGATGATTATATAGGGAGTTAGAATGCACATGTCTTGGGAAATATTTGGCTCATAAATTCCATATCATGAAATGTGGTGGTGGATAGGCTTGAAACCCCTCAAGTTTCAAGTACTAAACCATCTTTCCTAAATTAAATTAATTAATGCAACTCATTCCATTTACCATGGGAAACCTATAAGTCAGGTGTTTTCTTTATCACTTTCACTGACATTAAAATTAGTTTCTGTGATCAGATTTCCTAAGCTACAGAAAGTGATAGTCAAGGAGCTCTAACAATTACACATAGGACATTCTCATCCTGACAAACTTCCTCCAACTTTCCAATAGACTCCATGTGATGATCAAGGTCCAAAGATGTGATCTCAGGCCCTGAGAGGAAACAAAACTTTAAAAAGCCCTGAGACCCAGATAATAAGAACTTCCTTAGAGCCAACATTAACTCCAATAGGTCACATCAGGTGGGACTGGAACCTAGCTGTTATCCAGCAGGAAAATCTAGTATTGTAGGCAGAATTTATGCTTGAATAGGAAAAGGACCAGATAACTTCCAAGTTCCCTTAAAACAAGATAATTCTTTGTTTCTTGCTTTTATGATGCTCCCCACTCCCTTCTCTGAATCAGAAAAGATCCTTTAAAATTAAGCCAAGAAGCCTCCCAGTGAGGGAGAGAAAAATACTAGCAGTTCATCAAAAAGCCACAATTTACCACAATGCATGGGTGATATTTCCTGTAAACATATGAAGACAAGAGATGGAATGTCCAATTTAGGGGAGGATGAATAGTACAATTGAACTGTAATGTCAATTATGTAAAAGGGAGTAATTTTAAATAAGGATAGAAAGGTAGATTGAGAACCAATTATGGAAGTCCTTTAATGACACAATGAAATGTTTATGTTCTGTACTAATGGCAGTAAGGAACCACCAAAGGTTTTGCACAGGAAAATGATATGGACTTCTTCTGGTTACTTGGGAAGATTATTTCACAGTCCAGTACTCAGCAAGGCTAACTTTACCCCAATTCCAACCTAGCAGAGGAATCCAAATCTAAAGATATGCCTTTATATTTAGGATTAATACCTAGATAGTTAGTTACTAGAGAAAATGCCTATATCCACTAATAAGTGATTCATATAGAAATTTTAGAATAGATTCTAGAAGATATAGGGCAAAGCCAAAATTATGATAATTCTTTTTTAATTCTTCCTTATACTTATTAACAGAAAACAGCAGGTATTGAGAGAATATAAATAATCTAAAAATAAGTTGTGTCCAATTATCTGGAACAAGCCTTAAGTGACCTTAGCTATCCAAAAAAAATGGAGAACCAAGAACTATTTAAATTAAACCACTGGGCATTGAAATGGCCGTCTTAAAGACGTAACTTGAACTTAATAAGAAATGTTCTCAAAAAACCATTGTCATCATCATCATCATCATCACTAGAATTACAGCACTTTAAGGGTTACAAAAATGCTAAAATGTTATCTGATTTGATTCTCACAACAAACCTGTGAAGTAGAAGTTACTGTTCTGCCCATTTTACAGATAAGGAAACTGAGGAGGAGCAAGTTTAAGTGACTTACGGAGGGGTCACACAGCTAGTATCTGAGGTAGGATTTGAGTTCAGGTCATCTTATCTCCAAGTTTGTTGTCTAGCTGCCTAACATACAATATGATGAGAGAAAACTTACGTATTATCTACAGATGAGGAATTCTTCATTAAAAATTGTTTCTCTTTCCATTTTTGTAATGTCATTCTTGAGAGTTTCCCATACCTTTTGTGAGAGCTTCTTCTGTAAAACTTTGGGTCAGAGCTTCCTGTCTACATCCTTTTTCTGAACCTTTGGAAATCTGAAATATTGCTTTATATACTCACCTCCTGACAGAGGCAAATTCCCCTCTTTCTCTTCAAATGCTTTTTTGCCTTTGGCATAACATTGAAGACCTTCTTCCATTTCACTGGCAAAGGTGGGGATGTTGTTGTTGCTGTTTTAATTTAAAGAACACGGGGGGGGGGGGGGG
>JAQQSV010008411.1:0-13776 GCA_028646515.1 Pseudochirops corinnae
CCTGGCGCCACAGGCTCCACGTGACTACATTCAGCCTATTAGGGAACAGAGTATACTTTCAAATATCCAAGGGTCCTCAGAGTCACGTAGCCACTTTAGCAACGGGCCTAGGGGCAGGGAAGATCTTCAGATTCCCATAACAGATGGGATAAAACCCCCAGATCCTTCCTCAGGCAGAGAGCTGTCATGGTTCCCCCTAACCCAGACAACAATTTCTCTGAGAAAAGTTTAAGCGTAATAGTGGATTACACAGCCTTACAATATGCTCTTTAAAAAAAGAGGAGTGGATGAAGAAGGTGAAATTTTAAAATGCATACACTCGTCTCCTTTCCTATGGAGGTGGGGAGCTATGGGTGTGAAATGTTGTATACACTGTATAATCAGCTGATGTAATGGCTAGTTTTGTTGAACTACTTTTCCCCGTTTTTCTTTTTTATTCTTTGTTACAAGAGGGGACCTTGGTGGAGGGCAGAGGAGTGTTTATGGAAATGAAGGTGACATAAAAACAAATGATATCAATAAAAATTAAAAAGAAAAAGTAGGAGAGTCAGTGCTGAGGTATAGGGAAAGTTGAAAAAAGAAAAGTCAATGACCTCCAGGAAGGGCAGAATTTGCTCTCACTTAAATTTCCTTAGCTTGAGGTCTGGCTTGAAAAAGACCATATTGCAAACTCCTTGTGTCAAGGCCAATGAGATAAACAATCAAATCAAATCAAATCTTCTCAGCTGCCGAAAGTAGGAACATCTGTTTTCTAGTTAGTTTCTCCGAGTGAAGGGCTAAGCTCCATTTCTAAGTCTGAGAAAAGTGGAAAGATGGGAAGGTGAAGGTGAATTGGCTAAGGAAGCTGCTCGGATTAAAAAACAAGGCTTTCCAATCAAGCTTCTCCAAAGAAAGCATTAAAAACACACCATTCGCTACCCTCGAGCTTAGAGAAAATCCTGTGGGTTTTGGCTTTGGGGCCCTGCCAAGATTCAGCTTGACGTGATATTATATATAATAAGATGCATAACCTAACTGTGCTGAGAGGATGAGCTTCTTTACGCCATTTCCACAACAGGCTGCCCATGTCTTCACCATCATTTCTGCTCCTCAGCCCCAGGACTGCTATCCCTGGGGCACTAGGCATTGAGCCTTCCTCTTATCTCACCACAGAGCCAGGCCTCTACTTCCCCCCAATTTTCTATACCCTGACCACATCTCCTTTACGTGTAGTCTTCCCCCCCTTAGAGTGGAAGCTCTTGGAGGGCAGGGAATATCTTGTTTTCTTATACATGGCCTGGTACACAGTAAGCAGTTAATGAATGTTCCCATGTACTCCCTCCCTCCTTCTCTCTCTCTTTTTCTCTTATATACACACAGTTACGTCAAAAATCTTCAGTAGTTTCTTATCAAGGGAAGTTAAACTCTTTTGTCTTGGACTGAAGGCCCTTTATAATCTGCTGTCACCTCTTCCAATTTTTCCTTGATATGAACTCTTTGTTCAAGATCAAGGTAGTAGGCTGTTATTGTTTAGTCCTTTTCCAGGTGTGTCCAACTCTTTGTGAGCCCATTTGGGGTTTTCTTGGTAGAGATCCTGAAGCAGTTTGCCAATTCCTTCTCCAGCTCATTTTATAGATGAAACTGACACAAACAGGGTTAAGTGACATGCCCAGGGTCACACAGTTAGTAAGTGTCTGAAGCCAAATTTGAACTCATGACGATGCCTCTTCCTGACTCCAGGCCCAGCACTCTGTCCACTGAGCCACCTAGAATGGTATATTTTAAATGCCTTCTTTGGAGAAGCTTGATTGGAAGGCTTTATTTTTGAATTGAAGCAACTTATATATTCAATTCACCTTTATCTTCTCCCTACCTTTTTAAAAAGGACTATCCTCAACTCCTGAAACACTCTGAACTTTAAATGCCTCCATTCAGGAAGAAAGTGTCAAGAGAAGGAGAGCATCTCCAGGAATTAGCATGCACCCTAAGTCTCTGACACAAGGTAACATAGTGCTCAATGTTTGTCCCCTCCATGAGGGCGGTGACCACACTCTTCTCACTTTAATTTTTCATCTCTCCCAAAATTTAGCTGTTCCCTATTTGTGGAATGTTCTCTGATACCTTCCTTTAAAATCTAACAGGACTCTACACACACACACACACACACACACACACACACACACACACACACACACACACACACACACACCACTCATAGCCACATGCACAAGCCTAAGCATTCAAAAACTAAGGAAACCTAAACATTATAAAATTTAAGGCATTTTAAATTATTTGATACTAAATTATATATTTTTCTTATTTACTGATCATTAAAAAGAACAAGCATCTGTATTAACTTTAAAAATAATCTAACAGGAATGTTCCCTCCTTGAATCCACCTCCCTTTGTGCCCCTCCTCCCAGGGATTTTCCTTCCCCTTTGGCTTTCTGAGTATTTCATTTTGTACCCCTCTAAGTCCTCTGCTTAAGGTAATACTGTGCACTTCTGGTTGTAGGCTAGTATAGAGATTGCTCCTTCTTCCCCCTCTCGCAAGGAATGATGGACCTTGGGGCATGTGAGCAAAGCTTTCCCTCCCCCTTAGGTGGGGGCTGATGGCAAGGAGAAAGACAAGGAAGGGCACTGGCAGAGAGAAGGTAGAAACACCACAAGAGAAGAAAAAGCCTGGGGGTTGTTCTTAGCTAGCTCTCCAAGACTGGAGCCCACCAGAGACTTGCTGGCATCATCATCTGAAAAATGGGTACACTGTACACCAGGAAGCCATAGAGATCAGCAGGAAATGAGGGGAATGGAGGGGAAACAGAGGTAGGGTGGGTCCCTCTAAGCAGGAAAATCAGCTAAGGACTGGAGCGGGCGGGGGTTAAGGGGGGAAGAGAGGAATAAATATATTGTACCTACTATGTGCCAGGCATGGTGCTAAGTGCTTTTTGCAAATATTATCTCATTTGATCCTCACAACAACCCTGCCTAGTTACTATCTTCATTTTTAGGGCTGAAGAAACCAAGGCTGGCACAGATTAAGTTACTTGCTCTGGGGTAGGGGGAGGCTAAATTTCCATGCATTTATTAGGGGGTCTAATCACTAAGAGAAGGAACACAGTCTCAGACATAGGAGTGTGGTGATTAGTAGTGTTTGATGGGGGCAGAGACCCCATCTCACTTTAATCTGTCTCCCCCATGGCCTTAGCACAGTCCTATGCGCACTTCAGCTCCCCCAAAAATGTGAATGGAGCCCAGTTATACAGCCTCAGTGAGAGGTTCTGTTGGAAAAGAACCACAGCAAACCAACAGCTAACTCCCAAGAGAGGGTGAAGGGCAGCTGGAAGAGAGGAAGGGGGTTGGGGATGGGGGGAGGGTCAATTTATTATTATTTTATATGACAGAACTTGTGAAAAGGGTGGAGGAGGAAGTGGGCAGCAAACTGGCAATACTTCATCACTGACACTAAAGTTTTGAGATTTAAAACGGGTAAATACAGCTCCATGGAGAGGTTAAATTACCGTACTGACAGAAACACCAGTTAACAGCTACTGACCAGAACAATCTACACTGTTCCCTTGCTCCACTGGGATGATCCTGAGGATGGAGACTCTGGAGGTATCTGTTAGGACTCTAGAACAGAGTGAACAGCATGTGCCAGCCTGGATACCAGCAATTCTAAGAACTGAACTGCAAGCTGGGATGAGCTACAGATGCTATCTCTTTGTCCCTCTTCAGAATGACATTCTGCACCCAACCAGAATACTAACTGGTCTAAAACTGGTTTGCCTAAATGTCACTTTAGAATGAGCTTACTGAATTTGCAGATCCTATACATGATTGCACGCCACCATGGGGGGGGGGGAAGGGAGGGGAGAAAATCTGAAACTCAAGTGATTGTGGAACTGAAGCTTGTAAATAAAAAGTAAATGAGCAAATTAAAAAAAAAAAAAGAATGAGCTTACTGAAGGAATAAAACAGAATCTAGAGAAATCACAGATTCTCTGAAGAGAATGACCAATGTCACGTTTGTTGTGAATAATAACAATGATGAATAAAAGGACAGGCACCATCTATATGGTGCCTTATGGTCTGTAAGCACTTGACGGGGATTATCTCATTTATTCCTCACAACAAATGGAACAGACCTGACATCATCACTGACACTATATATATATATATATATATAACACCCTCATTTCACAGATGAGGAAACCAAAGTTCAGACCACGGGCTAGTCATGAATGGAACCCCAAAGAAGGAAGGAGAGACTTCATTTTTCTATGCACTATCATCAACCTGTGGGTTGGGGTAGGAGAGAACTGGCTTTTTCTCATGAGGATTATAGATCTAGAGTTAGAAAAGAGGGGGTGGCTAGGTAGTGCAGTGAATAAAGCACTGGCCCTGGAGTCAAGAGGACCTGAGTTCAAATCTGACCTCAGAAACTTGACCCACTAGTCCTGTGACCTTGGGCAAGTCACTTATCCCCAACTGCCCTGCCCTCTTCCCTACAAAAAAAAAAAGCAAAAAAAAAAATTATTAGAAAAGATGGGGGTTGGGGGGAGAGAAATGTACAGCTTCTAGTCTAATCCCCTCATTTTACAAATGGGGAAACTTAGGCCTCGGGAGGCAAAGTAAGTTGTGTGAGATCCCACAGGTAGTAGGCATCAGAACCCAGAGCTACCATAACGCTGTAACACACGGTAACATTTTAACAGTTGCCTTGTTCCTACTGGGCACATGGGTGTCTTCTACGTCCTCAATGCCTAATCCTGTAGCATAAGAAGTAAGGCCAGTCTTCTCTCCCTTTGATTGATGACCTGTGTCCTCTCCCACAAACTGGGCTCGACTCCATGTAAATTACAGGGATAAGATGGCTGCTTAGGGAAACCTGTCCCCCTGCGTTCACTGTGACCCAGCTTGTCTTCTGATTCACCCATGAATACAACGTGCTCAAAAATACGAACTGGGGTTTATGTTCTGCTGAGAAAGTGACTGTTTTATAAGATGTGCTGCAGCTCTGTAAACCTTGCTTAACTTCTATCACCTACCTGGATGGGCAGGTGACCAAACAGCATCTCCTGACTTAACAGGGTGAAATAAGCCCTGGAGCAGCCTTCCTCTTTGTCTTGTGGCAGGAGCTCTCCATAAAATGTTTGAGTTCTTGGACTCCTCTGGCAGTCTGGTGAAAGCTGTGGTCCCCTTCTCAGAAGAATGCTTTTATTTATTTTAGATTAAAAAAGAAAAAAAAAAAGACCAGGCCTCCCAAACTCACCCAGGTTGGAAATTTAAGGGGCTACTCCTGAGACAATTCTACTCTGCACGGGTATGGGTACTCTGACCTGTTTTGTTTCTAACTTGGGATGGTTCACTCTTCCTCCCCCAAACTTCCGATTCCACCCCATACATCCCACAAAGGGTCCACACTTTTGATGTTAGACTTAATGAAGACACCAGATTGGCTTAAGTCCCCCAAAGTTCAGAATTCCTAAGCTCAAGAGATCTGCCAGCCCCACAGCCTCCCAGGAAAGAATAAAGTTTGGAGTTTGCTTTTTTTGTGTAGGCAGTTGGGGTTAAGTGAATTGCCCAAGGTCACACAGATAGTAAGTATCTGAGGTCACATTTGAACTCAGGTCTTCCTGACTTCAGGGATGGTACTCTATCCATTGTGCCACCTAGCGCTGCTCCTAAAGATTTTTTTAAAATATGCATACATAGTTACAAACTAAACTAATTATGTTATCAAAGAATTAAAGAAAAATTCTTGGAATCCCATTTAAGAATCTTTGCTCTGAGTTCCTGGGAAGAGGCACTTGAAAATAAGTGCCCTACAATCTCTAAAACAGATAATTTCCTTCCCCAAGATATTACTTGGTGCATTTAACAACAAAAGGCTTAAATTCACTTGTATGTGATTTCTTTTTCCCTTCTGGCAAGGAACAAAGTCTACAGATAAAATCCTCCAGACTAAAAACACACAAAGGTTGCTGTGCTCAGAAACTCCCACAGCCAACGAGATGGTCAGGAATAGCCTGTATCAGATCCAGTGATATGAAACTACTTGCACAGCCCTTTGGAGAGTTCTGATTTACTCCCAAATTGGCTCTGAGGCTTTCCCACTGAGCTGTGAGGAAGGGACATCACCTATATAGATTTAGCTTCTGAAAGAATGGAGGGTGAAAATAACCCCATCCACATACCGCCCTTCTAGGCCAGCTGGCCAGAGGGAAAAGGGCGTCTCAGCTATATCTGGAGCCTGCCAGCTGGCCAGGAAAGCAGGGAGCTCCATAGGACACCAGGCTGCCGGAAGCTTACTGCTTCAGAGACCTGATCCCACCAGACCTTTGCCTGTGACTCAGAAAAAGAGAAAAATCAAAGAGGCTCCCTGGAAAGGGAGAGAAAATGTCACACAGGACTTCCAGCACTTTCCAAATGTCTCTGTAGATCTATGATCCTATGAATAGCTTCCCTAGATTATAAAAGCACCATAAGCACTGAACTGCCTACCAGATGCACTTAGAGAAAGTAACCAATAGGACAGAAAGTGGGTCCTTTGAACACTACCTATGATCAAGCCTGAAAAATGACATAAAGAATTTCATTTAATTTTCTGTTTGTTGTTGTTGAGTTAATTCAGTTGTGTCTAACTCTTAGCGATTCCACTTTGAGGTTTTCTTGGCAAAGATACTGGAGTGGTTTGCCATTTCCTTCTTCAGCTCATTTTACAGATAAGAAACTGAGGCAAACAGGGTTAAGTGACTTGTCCAGGGTCTCACAACTAGTGTCTGAAATCACATATGAACTCAGGAAGATGAGTCTTCCTGACTTCAGGCCCAGTGTTCTACCCACTGCACCACCGAGCTGCCCCTTATTATCTGCCCACTTTGGCTCATTGGCAGGAAATGGACAAAGATAAAACCTTTTTATGCTTTAAACATCTTCCTCAAGAGGCAAAATGGCACAGAGGAAAGAGTGCTAGATCTTGCGTCAAAGGACCTGGATTTGAATCTCACCTTTGCCACTTATACCTGTGTGTCCTTAGATAAGTCATTAACTTCCCTGGGTGTCAGTTTCCTTATCTGTAAAATGAAGAGAAGCTTAAGTAGAGGACCTCTAAGGCCCAAAGGTACAATGGAAAGAGCTGAGAAAGAGGGGCTAGCCTAAGACAATTAAAGGACTCTGTGACCCTGGGCAAGTCACTTAACTACACAATACTTCAGTTTCCTCATCTATAAAATGAGGGGAGAGGTTGACTAGATGACCTCTGAGGTCTCTTAGAAGCTTAGAAAGACTGACTGAGGCTCTAGAGTCAGAGGAAATGAATTCAAGTCCCACTGAAGACATTTAATCTAACCACGCTAAGCCTTAGGTTTCCAAAAATAAAAATAAAAATAAATGAGGGCTGAGAGGTGGCCCCTGAGGTCTGTCTCTTGCAGCTCTCTATATATGATTCTATAAACCTCTGGGTTCCAAATCTAAGCTTACATTTCTTTAGAAAAGCCCAGACACCAAACCACTTTAACCAAATGCCTGAGCTACTGGGACTCATATATTACCAAGGGGAGAAAAAAGGCCTATTACAGTCAACCTAAGAACGGATCTACTGTGTTCTCATTGTAACTGGTTTTCCCCCAGTATGTAGCTAAAGAATTATTGACTGCCTACAGCGATGGTGGAAACAACCCCACGCTTTAGTTCTGTATCATCATTTTCCCCTAAGAATAACTCATCTTGATGGCTTTTGAGAAGAGCAACAGATAGGAATGGCATTTAGAAAATGGATATAAATGTACACTGACAGATGTACGCAGGGCCACCAAAAGGGGCCTATTAGAATATGTAGAGGAGAAGGTTGTCATATTAGAAGACATGATGTGGTTTGGTTAAAAATAATGAAGGCAATCATTAAGAAAGGATGCCATCGAGATGGACTTTTTTGGTTAAAGCAGTTCCTCAATCTAAAATGGCCATATAAAAATAACCAATAGGCTCCTGATGGTCTTGATCCTGGAAAGAGGCGCAAGAATTCATTAAAATGACCTGAAGAGGCCTATTTGTGGACACGCACACATATCCAAAGGACTTTATATTTCTCGGTGCAATGTGACTTCAGGTAGGAAAAGATCAATGATTTGGCCAAGTTTAGACACTGACTTTCAGAATCCCCAGCACTATGGTGCTTCCATCTGTATAAAAATAATGTTCTCTCCCTGAGGGTGTCAGATGAATAAGGAGTTTCAATTATCTAGAAAGACAGGTCCTAATGTGTGAAGTGGTAAGGGAAAAGTTTTCAAGAATTGTCAAACAGTTGTGGGGGAAAAAAATCTTATTGATTGATGAAGCAAGGAAGACTCATCTTCCCGAGTTCTAATCCAGCCTCAGACACTAGTGTAACCCTGGGAAAGTCATTTAACCTTGTTCATCTCAGTTTTCTCATCTGTAAAATGAGCTGGAGAAGGAAATGGCGAACCACTCCAGTATCTTTGCCAAGACAACCCCAAATGAAGTCACGAAGAGTCAGATGTGACTAAAAACTCAATTTTTGAATTGATGGAGCAATTCCTGTTAGTAGAGACCAAAGGGCTTGTCATGCTACAAGGTTATATTTAGTCTAGCCTCCCTTAAAAAGCCATCTAGTGGTACCCCCAAAATATGACCACGCCATCACTCAATCACCTCATCGCGTAGAAGCTTAGAATTATGTCACAGTTTGGTGGGACCTCAAGTCACCTTTTAATCTCTGACCAGCATAAAAAGCCTAGCCAACATCCCACATTCTACATAGCTGGAACACATTTTATATCTCAACAAAATATGACTTCATTTAGGATGAAAGCAGGGGTTTTAGCTGAGCACAGCCAATGACTTTTCATGTGACACTGAGGAATGTTACAGAATCTCAACATTTGGGTTTCTGAAAACTTTGTACAAATTTATATATGTGTATAATGTTCTTCAATCTTTCCTCCCCCTTTCCCTTTCATCTTAGAGTCAAAAGACCTGGGTCTGATTTAAATTTGCGACTCTAAGCAAGTCAGCATCACTTAAGTTCCTCATCTGTGAAATGGGGATAATACTTGCCCTGAATCACAAGGTTGTCAAGAGTAAAGTGATTTTTTATAAAAACTAAGAGCCTATAAAAATGTGAGTTACATACTTCAGCAGTGAAGGGAAGACCCATAGTCAGACAGGTACACACATACATAAATGACACAACCATAAGATGTTTAATTTTTATTCTTAACCATCAACCACAAAACAGTTAATATCAATCTCCTATTTCTGTTTTTTCCTGACATGTCACTAATAATGCAATAACTTCTCTGTCTAGGGAAGGCTGCCCCAGTTAATACCTAATCATCACCAAAAGGAAACATCAAAGGAAGACAGACACCACTGAGACAAAAACAGAAAAGCCTCTAAATCAGGCCTTGAAAACTGGGAGAACTTCCAGTACCACCAAGCTGCCAAGAAAAGTCTATTTATCTCTGCCTCTCACAATTATCCCCATCAGCTCTGATAAACACCATGCTGACAGTCACTGAAATGGTCATCTCTGCGCTCCTTATACTGGTTCTAATGTGCCTAAAAGCAAAAGTCAGTCAATATTATGTATTGAGTGTATACAATACTAGGGCAGAAATGAGAAAAGCAGCAAGAGATTGTGTATAAGTTGTGGTATATGACTGTGAAGGAATACTATTGCTCTGTAAGAAATGGTAAGGGGGATAGTTTCAGAAAAACCTGGGAAGACTTACATGAACTGATGCTAAGTGAAGGGAGCAGAACCTCCTGGAACATTGTTCACAGGATCAGCAATATTGTAATGATAAACAACTGTGAAAGATTTAACTATTCTGATCAATTCTAAAGGACTCATGATAAAAAATGCCATCTGCCTGACGGACTCTGAGCACAGACTGAAGCATATTTTCTTCACTTTCTTTTTCTTGCTTTTTTTTAAACATGGCTAATACAGAAACATTTTGCATGACTTCATACACACACACACATACATATAGATAGATATAGATATAGATATATAAAAATATATAAAATGGGTATTGTATTTTGTGACCTCTCAATGGGTGGGAGAGGGGCTGGAGAGAAGGGAAGAGAATTCTAAACAAAATTTTTTAAAAGAAAAAGTTGATTCTTAATTACTCACCTGAATTTCCAGTTAATATGGTTTTATGAAAAATTACAGAGAAACCAAACTCCCTAATACATACTCAAGCAAACATCTGAATACAGCTCCAAAAAAGAGCAATGACAGAAAAATCTGAAAAGACACACAAGTAAGCTACTCCATCCAGTCTGGAGCTGTATCAGAAAAGGGTGGAAGCTGATAAAGGGGCTGAATTAAGGAAGTCAATGCCAGCTCAGCTGAACCAGCAGCAGAGGAAGGAAGACCACAAGAAGAAATCACGTACACTCCAGAAAACAGGATGAGAGGCAGAAAGGAGGGAAGCCATCCCAAACTTCCTCAAACAGAAAAGGCCCCTGAACAAGGGGCCAGGGAACCAAGGCCATCTCCAATAACCAAGGGGCTGAAGCCAGATATCATATCAGAGACAGGGGAGAGAACCAGACTCCTTGGGTCACTGTACAGGAATACAGGATCCATCTGTGCATTCATCAAAGCAATGGCAGAAGACAAGGCCAACTCAATCCCTGAGTTCCAGGGCAGGAACAGTTGTATAAGAGGCCTAAGACCTATCATCTCTAACATCCCACTGAGGTTTGTGAGAACCAACAGAGGGAACAACTCTCAAATGAAGACTGTGCAAAAAGGAGAAAGATGAGCCAAGTCCTAAAACCACAGTGAGGCAGCAGGAGATTGAGAAAGGAGTCAGGAATTTAAGCAGAGAGTGGGGTCTTATGCAACCAACTAGATTATAAACTCCTAGAGGGCAGGGACCTTTGGCTACCTTTCTTTGTGCCCTCAGGCACAGTTCCTGACACACAAGAGGCACTCCATAAATGTTTATTACTGACTAAAAGCTCTTCATCTAGACTGGCAGAGGCAGTGGCCCTCTTACAGAGGGGATAAAATCAAACAAAGCCTACCCTACTTATCTGTGTTGCAGAGGGGATTTTCCTGAATGCAAAATCCCAAACCAAGAACTGAAGCTGAAAAATGAGTAACTAAAAGAAAATATTAACATAATTGAGAAATATTATGACTTAAGGGAAGCCCAAGAGATAAACCCAAGAGAACAGAGTAACTCCACCAAAAGCAGACTCAGAAAAATATGGCTATAAGAACTACAAGTGTATGAGGATGAAATGAAGAAAGAGATAAAAAAATGAAATGACAATTTAGGAGGAAAAAAAGTGAAAGGGAAATAGTTTAGAAAACAGGTTAGAAGTTGGGGCAAGTAGATGGCAAAGTGGATAGAGCACTGGCCCTGAAGTCAGGAAGACCTGAATTCAAATCTACCCTCAAATACTTACTAGCTGTGCAACCCTGGGCAAATCACAACCCCCAATTGTCTCTTCAAAGAAAACACTGCAGAAGTTAAAAAGAAAATAATTTAGAAGTTAGGAGGAAAATACTTTAGCTTGTGAAATGGCCAGAACCCTAGGAGTGGAGTTAGGAAGACCCGAGTTCAAATCAAGCTTCTTATGTTTACTAGCTGTGTAATCCCGGGCAAGTACCTTAACCTCAATAAAGGATCACGGAATCATGGCTTTAAATCTGGTAGAGACCGCAGAGGATTAAAGGGGATAATGATGGCAAAGCACTTGCTTACACATAATAAGAGCCATGTAAATGTTAGCTATTACTGTTATTACCCAAGTAGCAGATTCCTTTAAAAACAGAAATGACGCAAGTATAACATATCTCCATAAAACAATAAAAGAAGAATTAGAACAAAATTGAAGAACTGAAAAAAAAATGTACAGTATTTTCTTTTTTTGCTTTTTTTTGGGCATGGGAAGGTAGGGCAATTGGGGTTAAGCAACTTGCCCAAGGTCACACAACTAGTAAAGCGTTATGCATCTGAGGCTGAATTTGAACTCAGGTCCTCCTGACTCTAGGGCCAGTTCTCTATTCACTGCGCCACCTAGCTGCCCCAATGTATTTTTTACTGGTTTTTTTTTTTTTTTTTTGCTTTTTTGGAGGGGTTAAGTGACTTGCCCAAGGTCACAGGGCTAGTAAGTGTTAAGTGTCTGAGGCCACATTTGAACTCAGGTCTTCCTGACTCCAGGGTCGATGCTCTATTCACTGTGCCATCTAGCCGCACCAATTAAATTAAATTAAAAAGTATCTTTTTTTATCAAAAACAACTGACCTAGAAAACAGGTCAAGAGATCATATCCTTTGAAAACCCTGACTAAACAAAAAACTTGTATGTCACATTTCAAGACATCACAAAAGAAAACTGCTGCGATCTTAGAATCTCAATCTTCTCATCTGTGAGACTCAACAGTCTGGTTGCTTCCAGTTCTAAATCTATGACCTTCTTTCAACGAAATTTCAAAAAAGAACATTTACTCTCCTGCTTCAGTGGGAACTGCTTCAAAGTTATACCAATTAGCAGCCAGGGATTACACCCTCACTCCTGCCAACCATCTTAACTACACAGATCACTTGATACTGGGGGCAAGATGGGAATGTGGATGGCTCTGTCTGAGCCAACTCCCTGGAACCGTCTGAATCGAGTCTGGCTGATCAGGGAAAAGCCTCAACATTGACTGGAGCAGGATCAAAGGCATCCTTTGTGAACACATGGGCTAATATGATCATCCTGGCCCAGATGGATAGAATTTTGTGACTTACGCAGAAATTTTCTGATGACAATGATCCTGTGAGATAAATGTTACAAGAATTCTTCTTCTTATTTTATAGGTACAGAAATTGAGACTCAGAGAGCACCTCAATTTTGTGGATATAATCCCCAGGCCTCAGCTGCCATCTCACTCTGTTCTTTAGATCCCTTCTCCCATTGGTGAGCTTTTTCCCAGAAACTCCATTTAGAGCAGTGGTTCTCAACCTTCCTAATGCTGTGACCCTTTAATACTCGTATGTGGGCGGATCTCCAGGTGGACCCATCTGGAGATGGAGAGAGGAGCAGGGTCTTAGGTGACCCCTGTGACAGGGTCGTCTGACCCCCAAAGGGGTCCCGACCCACAGGTTGCGAACCGCGGATTTAGAGGAATGGCGCAGATCAGCCATCCTTTAGTACCTTCCTACCCTCCAAACCCTGCTTTCTAGCTCCCTTTTTATGTTCCGTCTTCCTCTATTAGAACGTAAGCTCCCTGAGGGCAGGGACTAGCTTTCATTTTGCTTGTATTTGTAGCCCCAGAGTATCTTAGTATGGTGCCAAGAAAACAGCAAATGCTTAATAGATTGATTTGCACAGAATCACATAGCTACTAGGGGAGAAACTGAGGCCAGTTCAGCTTATTGCAAGTTCAATGCGCCTTCTACATCACACACGTAGTGCTCTATTATGGTGGAAAATTAACTCTCTCTTCACCAAGGGAACCACCTGAGTCATCTTTTTCAAAGCCTCAACACTATCCTATCTAGTTGTCTCTGATGTCTATTAGACCAGAGGTATCAAAACTTGAAACCCACAAAACTCCCAAAATGTAGTCCAAACCATAAAATATAATTGGAAAATGATGAAAAAGAAAAATAGACGGGGCGGAGCCAAGATGGCGGTGTAGCAGCAGCAACATATCGCAGCTCTCACGTAGCCACCCCAAAATACCCATAAAATAGGACTCCAAACCAATCCTAGGACTCCAAAACGCACACAAGGATACTTCCCACTAAAGTCAGCTCGG
>JAQQSV010008412.1:0-13776 GCA_028646515.1 Pseudochirops corinnae
TTCCTCATAGCCGAGCTGACTTTAGTGGGAAGTATCCTTGTGTGCGTTTTGGAGTTCTAAGATTGGTTTAGAGTCCTATTTTATGGGTATTTTGGGGTGGCTGTGTGAGAGCTGCGATATGTTGCTGCTGCTACGCCACCATCTTCCCAGTGAGTTATTGTAGAACTGCCAGTAGGAATACTACAAACAGCTGACGTTTAGAGATACAGGACTCTTCTGCCACTTGAGCTTAGGACTTCAGCTTTTTGGTTTTACAGTAATGGGGAAATACTTTTGTAAGAAACTGGACCATCCAGTTGGAACAGATTCAGTTACCATAAATAAAAAAAGAAAAGCAGATCTATTGAGGAGCGGGTTTATTTCATGTGTGACATTCTCGATTGGATTTTGTTAGGGAAATAACTAGATACCGTCATGAGCTTTCAGCAAAAACCACATATTTGTCTGCAAGTAGCTTGCTCCGGCTGTATGCTTTGGCCAGGTGTCAGGTTTGAGGAGTAACTTGGTTGTCTGTGTTTAGTTCTGCCAGAGAGATTCAGGTGTTAAGGATGGTCATTGTGGAACTAACACATTGTCCTCAGCCTATTTCCGCAGGCTGTTGGAGCCCACTTTGGGTCACTTGTTAGTGAGTGTCCTGCATGGTGTGAGCATCATTAGTCATTTGTCCCTGGGACATCTGTCAGATCTCATTGGGTGGGGCCCAATGGGGAGATGCTTCTTTTGGGTGGAGTTTTCTGCACCCAGTTGATATTTGACTTCCACATCAGTTTTGGGAAGAGGACAGGCCAATACCTTAGATCATTGTGGCACATGAGACTGTTGATAGTCGTTTATGCCAGGTTTTGGCTTGGGCCAAATTGCATGAGACTGCAGCAGAAGCTGAACAGTATTTTTGCATCAAATTTGAGAGTAACAGGGTTATACAACTGCCCTTTTCACCTTCCTACTTCTCTGTAGGAGAAGGCTATATGAATGAAAGTTGTGTTATTGGTGAAAGTAATTGTAGTTGGTAAAATTACCAAGTATACTCTGCTGAGAGCAAAATATACTGTTCAGAATGGTGTATTTTACTCTCAAAAACACAACGGAAGTTATGACAACATCACCATTAATCTCTTTTTACCTTATTATTGTGGCTGAAACTAAAGAGATTTAGGAGACTGTCACTTTTCCTCAGAGAATTGGAGGAAACAATGTGTATAGAGAAAAGAACATAGGATTTCAAGTCAGAGAATCTGGTTTCCAGTTCCAGCTCTGTCCTTTGTTAGTTATGTGACCTCGGGCAATCCACTTCTCCTCTGGGATTCTTTGTACTCATTTGTAAAATGAGACAGTTGGACCAGATGGGTCTCTGAAGTCCCTTTTAGCTTGAAGTCTTATGATCCCATGATTTCAGTACAGTTGATTAAGAAGATGATGGCTTCTCAAGTCAGGTGAGGATTGGAATGTCTTTATGTAAGCTTTTTAGAGAATTTACAGTAAGCTATTAAGAACAACTCCAGCAGCCCTCACTTCTAAGTCCTCAAGGATCTTGTGGATGATCCCTTTTCAGGACAAAAGATAGGAACTGTGCATTAACCAGTCTTACATGATTGAGGCATGTAGTGACTCCCATCTTTGTAGACTTCTTTCTTGAAGTTGGAAGACTCTTCTATGAAGCTTGGAAAGCTTGCTTTTCCTCACTATTGGTTGTCTTTTTTATTTATAATATCCTTGTTTTAGCTCTCAGCTTTGCCATGCAGCTCCTTTCTAGAGGAGCCTTTGTATAGTAGAGTTACTCTGATATAGTCTGTAGAATGTTTCACTTAGCTATGACATACAGGTACACAAGTAGATTTTTTTTGGTAAAAATTTATTTTTGAAAAAACAATATGTCAATATGGCTTCCATTTCAGGTATGCTAGAGTTCAATGATTAATATCTTTGAGTTAATATTACGCAATAGGGATAATTTCTAATTATACTATGTCATAAGGTTATATCTTCATGTGACCGTTTGAGAAAAGTTTCAGAAGTAATCAAAACAAATCATTCACTATTCTAGCTCATTTTCTCAGCAACATTTTGAATGTTTAGTATTATAACCAGTCCTAAGTATAGACTATAAAATTTGGTTATACTTGAGTAGCTATCATTCATCTTCCTTCTGTCACACAAAGTCTCATGTGTTTCTGGACTCTAGCTAAACCATTCAAGGAATTCATTTGCTGATGAGTTTTTCAACAAGACTTTCAGCAAAATGTTATTGAGGCTCTTTTATGAGTGAGGTCCTTTTACATAAAATCCTACCAATAAACTGATGTAAGTCACATTACCTTACCCTAACTGGGCACAGGGTAGTGGTGCCTCCTTTTTCTTCCTGGCTGTTCTTGTTAGCCATCTTGCCATTCCTTCACACTTTCTAGCCCTGGAGCTATGTTTCTTTTTTACTCTTGCAAGGCATAAAATTTTTTGTCTCTAAAGTAATTACTACTGTTTCTTACATATAGTAAGCACTCAGTAAATGTTTTTTTAATTGTTTTTTTGACAATGATTGGTGTATTTGCAAAGTTATATTACAAATATTGTTTGTTGAATTGAGTTGATTTATCCTCTAAAAGAGTAGTTTTTAACTTCCTTTTGCATCCTCGACCAGTCTGGTGGAGCCCACGGACCCTTTCTTGGAATGTTTTTAAGTGTACAAAATAAAATACATGGAATTACAAGGGAAACCAGTTATATTAAAGTACAATTATCTGAATCTGGATTTTTTAAACTCCAAGTTCATGGACCTTCAGGTTAAGAGTGCCTAAAAAATATTAAAATGAACCAAATAGATGCTACTAACTCCATGAGATAACAAGAAATATTAAAATAAGTCAAAAGCTAAAAAAATGGAATATGTGAGGTATCCCATAGCAAAAACAACTGACCTTGTTGAAGTGATAATTTAAGAATCATTGGACTATTTAATTCAAGAAATCTTAAAAGAAAATTGCCCATATCTCTTAGAACAAGAGAATAATATAAGAATCAAAAGAATCCATTTGTCATCTCCTGAAAGAAACTACAAAATGAAAATTCCGGGAATCTTAAAGCCAAAATCCAGACCTCCTAGGTCAAAGCAGCAAGTAGCCAGGAAGAAAGATTGCAAGTACTTAGGAGGTGCTGCAGTTAGGATCATACAAGAGTTAGCATTCACCACCATGAAGGAGTGGAGAACTTGGAATATGGTATTCTAGAAGCCAAAGGCTTTCGGCTTATGGCCAGCTAAACTGAGTATAATCCTCCTGAGGAAAAAGTCGATGATTTCTAAGCAGTCCTGATGAAAAAACCAGAGCTGAGCAGAAAATTTGACATACAAACACAAGAGTTAAGAGGAGCTTAAAAGGTAAACATTACCCAGCAATCGTGAGAAGCAGGGAGAGGAACGGAAGAATGAGGACAATTATCTCGTAGGCATAGAATGATCAGTAGAAGTCTGTGCAAGGAGAAGGAATTAGGGAGGACTTGAACTTCACTCATTTGAACTGATCATAGGAGGGGGAAAATGCACATTCACACACAAAGTTGGGTGTAGAATAGATTTCACCCAGTAGGAGATTGGGAGGGGAAAGGGGATGGGATAAATAGGAGAGTAAATAATGGGAAGGATTAATAGGAAGCAAAGCAAACTCTTAAGTGCTCTTGAAAATAATAAGACAATAGAATGGAAGGAAATATACAGTTACAAACATAGCTGTGAATGTGAATGGAATGAGCTCATCCATAAAATGGAAAAGAGCAGAATGGCTTAGAAACCAGAACCCAGTAACATGTTATTTACAAGAAACATACCTGAAACAGAAAAATACTCACAATTAAAATAAGGGGCTAAAACAGATTCTATTATATTTTGGCTGAAGTAAAAAAAATCAGGGCTGGCAATCATGTCCTCAGACAAAGTAAAAGCAAAAATAGACTTAATTAAAGAGATAAATAGGGAAACTATATTTTGCTGAAAGGTACCACAAACAGTGGGGCAGCTAGATGGCATAATGGATAGAGTGCCAAGCTTTAAGTCAGGAAGACATCCTCCTGAATTCAAATCTGGTCTCAGACATTAGGTGTGTCATGCTGGACAAGTCACTTAAAACTCTTTGCTTTAGCTTCCTCATCTGTAAAATGAGCTGGAGTAGGAAATGGCAAACCATTCTAGTATCTGTTTTGCCAAGAAAACCCAAGATAGGGTCACCAAGAGTCTGATATGACTAAAACGACTGAGCAACATGATAGACAGTTAAATTAATAGCAATACTAAACATTTATATATATTTCAGAAAAGATAGGTATGATAGACTTCTGAAGAGTATTGAATAAGAATAGGAATGTGCATGGTACATTCACCAAAATTAATCATATATTAAGGCATAAAAGGAGAGGTAGGTGACCTAGTGGAGGCCTCAAGTCAGGAAGACTCATCTTCCTGAGTTCAAATCTGGCCTCAGACACTTACTAGCTGTGTGACCCTGGGCAAGTCATTTAACCCTGTTTGTTAACCCTGTTTGCCACAGTTCTTCACCTGTAAAATGAGGAACTAGTAAATCACTCCAGTATCTTTTGCCAAGAAAACCCCAAAATGAGGTCACAAAGAGTTGACTGACTGTCAGAATCAATGCATCAGCAAAGCATAAAAACATCATAAATAAATGCAGAAAAGCAGAAATATTAAATACATCTTTTGCCAACCATGATGCAACCAAAAATAAATTCCATAAAGAGCTTTTGAAATAAAACTTAATAGTTAATTGAAAACTAAAACTTAATCCTAAGGAGTGAGTGGGTTAAGGAACAAATCAGAAACAGTCAGCAGTTTCATTAAAGTTAATGACAACAGTGAGATAACATACAATTTTGCGAATTTAGCTAAAGCAAAAATTAGGAGAAATTTTATATCTTTAAATACTTTTGTTGTAGTTGTATGTTACAGGGCATCTCAAAAGAGATTCACAGACTCAGACCATCTCCAAACCAAGCAAAGGCATTTATTGATGATTACACTGTTAGCAAGCAGGCTAGGGCTCCTTAGAGGAGCTAGCTAGCAACTAGAAGAGCAAGACAGGAATTTTTATAGAGCAAAAGATGCAGTTATATAACAGACTATATGGATATGCATATAGAATATATAAATATTAAAATAGAGGAGCAGTTTACTGATATATGAGGAGGGGTCTTCACTTTGGAACTATGCATGTGGCTATCCATAATTCATACAGAAAAGCCCACTTGGGGTATTAATGTATGATAATGATGTTATAATAAATCTCTATTACATCTTAAGTTCACCTAAAGTCTTTGCTATTATTGTGCAGGTGCCTACTTAGGAAAAGCCCCTTTTGTGGTTTAGTGGTCAGGTACCTGCTTGGCAGCCTCTTGGTGCTGCTTTCTGATTGGCTGGCTGTTGTGGTCCTGTCTGAGACTAGATGGATGATGTGGTTGAGAACATGGGCACGCCTGCTGTTCTAGTGAGGCATATGAGAATGTTGGGATATTGGATCTGGGGGTAGTGGCTAGCTAGGGGTATTTACTAGGATTCCCTCATTTTTATGAATAAAAGAAAGTGCAGATCGATGAATTAGGCATACAACTAAAAAAACCTAGAAAGCCAATAAATTAAAAATTCCAAATTAGTCACTAAAAAGAGATGAACACAATTGAAAGAAAAAACCCATTAAATTAATAAATAAGGTCAGCAGTTTTATTTATTTTATTTTATTTTTAAAAATTTTTTCATAATTAACTTTTATTTATTTTTAGTTTACATCATTCATTTCCACGAGATTTTGAGTTACAAATTTTCTCCCCATCTTTCCCCTATCCACCAAAACAGCAATCCCACTGTATACCCCCTTCCCCAATCTGTTCTCTCTTATATCCTCCCCCATTACTCCTCTGACTTTCCAGTAGGGTAAGATGGATCTCCCAGCCCCAGTTGCCTGTATATCTTACTCAGCAGTTGTTTCATTACTTAAAAAAATAAAATAAACATTAGCTAACTTGATTTTTAAAAAGGAAACCAAATTATCAGTATGAAGAATGCAAAAAGTAGATTTATAACCAATGAAGAAGAAATAAAAGCAGTTAATTAGTAGCTATTTCTCCCAATGATATGCCAGTAAAACTAACAAAATGGAATGGAAAATTATTTACAAAAATAAAATTACCCAGATTAACAGAACAGGAAATAGTGTGCTTAAATAATCCAATTTTAGAAAAAGAAACTAAACAAGGCATAAATGAACTACTAAATAGATTAAGAGAAAGGGAGAAGATTTTACATCAAATTGCCTCTGTTTTGTAAGTTAAGTGAGAGGCAAGGCACTTACCTGAATAAAAGGGGGGAAAGCAGGTGTGGAAGGCTAGAGGAGAAAGGAAGGTTTGGAATAGCTTTTGTGGGGTGTGAGCTTAGGGAATCATGGAGGAGTTAAAGGAATGGCTTGTTGCATAAGGTTCCAATTTAAGTTATATAGCATGAATTTCCAGTGTACCAAGAAAAACCAGTATCATCAAAAACCCAGAGAGGAAGAGGGTGGTTATCAACAGGGTCAAATGCTGCAGGGAGGTCAAGAAGGATTTTAAAAGGTCATTAGATTTAGAGATTAAGAAATCATTGACAACTTTGGAGAAAGCAGTTTCAGTTGAGTGGTGTGGTCTGTAGCTAGATGGTAGAGGGTTTAGAGAAAGGCTTGAGTATAAGAAATGGAAGCATTGACTTTTTCATGGAGTTTAGCTAAGAAGGGGAGAGGAGACACAGAATGATACTTCCATGGAAGGGCAGAATCAGGTGAGGGCTTTTTAAAGATGAAGGACATATTGGACTTGTTTTTAGATAGCAAGGAAGGAACCAGTATATAGGAAGAAATTGATGATGATAATGAGAGGAGAGAGAGAGCACGAGTTCTTTCTGAGTAGTATGTTGGAAACAGTGGGAAGGAATGGAATCAGAGATGAATGTAGAGGGTGTTGGCCTTGGGAAAGAAAAATGACCACTTCATTATTAGAGCCTGAAGGGGAAGGAGGAGATAGTATAGTGGAGGATGATGTCAGAGGTATATGAGATGTGAGGAGAGCACTCTAGGTAAATGGGCTTAGTTTTTTCAGGGAAGTATGAGGCAGGATTCTTAGTTGAGATGACGAGGCAGGCCTGACATGAGGGTGGAATAAAGGGAAAGGGAACATGCATTTATTAAGCATGCCAACCATTTGCTAGGCACTATGCTGAGCACTTTATAAATATTAACCCATTTGATCCTCACAACAGCTTGTCTATGTATCCTCTTGAGAGGCTTGAGGACAGATGCAAATGATTGGAACAGCCTCTGAAGTGTGTAGCATAGAGGATTATTGATTGGAGAGGAGTAAAAAGATTGCCTTTCTGAACTAAGGGCCCATTTGAATTTAGATAAGATAATTTAGTGAACTTAATCGGCATGGTTTCTTGGCTTCCACCAGCTCTGTTCAGTAGCAGGAGAATAGGAGCAGAGGAGGCAGATGTTAAGAGTAATTCATGTGTGGGATTTGGCAAGGCTTGATTGGTGATAGGACAAGGGGCAAAGGATTCAAGAAGAGAAGCTATGGTAGAGTTGAACTGGTTCACCAGAAAGGTTGAGATTGGTAAGGTAGTAAAATGCCTAAACTACTGAGGAGTGGTGGAGGGATTAAAGGTCACAGGAAGGGTGAAATACAGGGTAGGGGTCATAAGGCATAGAGAATAATGGAATTATAAAAGATTATAATCAGATAAAAGAATTTCAGAGTTCATGACCCTTGGGGGGAGGGAGACATTCATAGATGATGGCAAGATTGAGGGCATGACTGTCTTTGTGTAGCTCAAGGGGAGCAGAGGGGTAGGTCCTGGGAGTTGAATAGATTGAGGAACTGGGAAATTTTGGTGTAAGATGGAGTATCATTATGGATGTTAAAGTCCCCTAGTATAAGGGCAGGAGTTTTTGGAGGAATTAAATTTTATTCAAAACCTTTCTAAGAGTTTTTCCTAAGATCTCTTTGCCAAACCCCAAATTCCCATTACCCATTTGCCTGCTGGTTAACCTTCAGTTAATCAGGATGATAAGGAGGCAGGTCCTTTCCTGTCACAGATCCTATCTTATTTGGGAATTGGGAAGAAGGAGTCTGGAAAGGAGTCAAAATAACAAAATATGGAGCTCCCTTCCTTTTACTACCACTTGCTATTTGAAAATTCATGATTATTATTTAGTGCTTTTTTTATCCACTGCCCTGCCCTGGACACTTTAGGAGAGAAAAGAAGTCTTTTCTTGAGAAACTTAGAGCTTCCTTGGGGAGACCAAATTAAACCTAGTTGAATAAAATTGGTAGACACTGTTGCTAGGATCCCCAGGATGATTGCATGGTGCACACTTTTAAAGTACAATGGGAGTTCAGAGAAATGTATGTTATTGTGGGAAGACATCTTGAAGGATTTGGATTGTTAGTGAGCTAAGTGAAGAGGGCTGAACAGAGGCATGGAAGTGAGAAAATAAACATGATAGAGTGTGAGTTTGTTAGGGGATAGAATGGGGCAGTGAGGAGACAAACATAACTGAAGAAAAGCTGTAGGAAGGAGATGAGGCAGCCTGGGTACACATTATGGAAGGACTTTACTGTTGGGCTTAAGAGTTTCCTCTATTGGTAAGAGATAGGCCTTGGGAAATAGGCATCCTTAACTTTTCATAACCACTCCTTTCAATTAAATTTAACAAACTTTGTAAAAGTCTTTATTATGTATAAAGCACTAGAAATACACATATGAAAAACAATAACCCTTTTAACAGGTAGAAGGAGACTTGTTTGTGTCTCAGCCCCTCTTCTCGGTATCCTGGGCCACACTGTCTGATTCAGACTTCTTGAAAGGGAAGCAGTGCCAGTCATGAAATCTTCCTGTTTGCATCCTTCTTTCAGGTACAGCCTAGCACCCTGAGCTGTGGTTTGTTTGGGACACACAGAGTTAGTGAGCTTTGTGTATCCTGAGCAACAAAGTGTAATGAATTTCTTGAAAATAAAAATGAGTGTTCTGTTTTCACTGAACTATAAACATAAAGTGGCTGTAAACACGCCATAGGGTCACTGTTTTGAGACTGTGTGCCCTCAACACACTCCACCTGTGCTGTGCTCATCACTGACACATACTCACATGAATTCATAGCTGCTGTGTTCTGTAAACTCCCATTGTAATTATCCCTCATTATAAAGGATAATAATGTCCTGTTTCTGTAGTGCCTTTCATCCCATGATGTCACAATACTTCACAGGTGTTTATTAAGGAAGCCTCACGTTCTTTGGGCAAATGAGGAAGAGTGTAGAGGAAAAAAAGCTTATATTGATTTTTCCTGGTGTATATACCATCTTCATTTATTCTCAGCTTCCTGATGGAATGTTATTTTGAAAAATACAAACAGAAGCACCTTTAGGTTTTTTCAAGAAAATTTTCCTTTTATTTAATGGCAGCTGAGCAGACCATACAACAAACTGAGTTTGAGAGTGCATTTCATTGATGGCTTATGTAGTTGCTGCTTAAATAATTAAAAAATATCATTGTCTAGGCAACAGTTGGGGGTGGGAGTTGCCCAACAGTAATGGATGACTTAGCAGGAAGTCCAGAAAAAGAAATATTCTGACTTGAAGTATCCTTCTCCTTAAAGCCCATTCATAAGATTTTAAGATGGAGAGTCCCAGGGATTTTGTTTTAGACTTTGAATTAGAGCTTATATTTGACCCTGCTCTGCAGCATGATTAAATGAAAATGCCCTTACTGCATTGGAAAGCTTTGGACCATGTACTAGGGACACAAGATAGCCGTTGCTCTCAAGGATTCCACATTCGTTAGGGGCAGCGGCACACAGAAGTGCTGGCTAGGGGAAAGACCCAGTAATCATGAGGTACAAAGGCAAAGCAGATGGTCATGCCTTTTCTTTACTGTCATTGACTTTGATAAAACTCTGTTTCTTGATGATGAATCATCTGACAGTGTCAAGAACTTAGGTGGGATGGCCTTCTCTTGATCGTGACTATCACCTCTTCAGTGGCAGTTCCTAGCTCACATCACTACAAGGGCTGTGCCTCTAGAAGTGGCTGCAAGGGTTGAGCTGGGCTGGCAGCATTATTGGTGATTGGGAGCAGGGAGGGAGGAAGTGTGTGCTGCTCTTGCCAGGATTCTTGGACTTACTTGCCTATTGGTAGCAGTGGTCATTGGTTGCTATTGGGATGGTAGTGAGTATAGCAGGCCCCTGTGTGATTTAATTTCATTTCCCTTCCTCATGCCTTGGGTTCCTGTCTTCTGAATGAGCTTAAGTTCTAGTTCATAGAACCATTATGAACCACCAACCACCATTATAGGAACAAATAATAAGGTGCTTTCTGGTTAAGCTGTTGGGTGATATTATCTAAAATATAAGCAGAAAATATTTTGCCTAGCCCATGAAGAGCTTAAACATTTATGAAAATACCTCTTCACTTTAATACCTATGTTTTGGAGAAAACACATAACTGCTTAGTAATATATTATTTTCTTTATTGCTGAAGAGTCACTTTACGTAGTAGTGACTCACGTCCATCCCAAAGTAAGCATGAATTTTTCTCCAGTTCCTATTGACTAATGGGTATGTTCTTTCTTAAAGGATTGTTTTACCCAACAGGGAACGCTTTTTTTTTTTTTAAAGGGAAACAGAACACTAGTAGTGACATGAATGAAAAGTCCAGGAGACAAGAGTTTCTGGGTAATAAGTAGTCAATTTATTAATTAGGCTAGCAAATAATCAATATATTGATGGTCAGTGTTTCTCTCAGTAGGATGAGAAGCCTGTGTTCTGCTCCATATTTCTTGCTGATTTCTCTGTTCAGTAATAACCAGAACTTCAAACTCAGAAGGGACCTCGGAGGTGATTTAGTCCAGCCTATATCTGAGTAGGAATATAGGTATGTGTGTATATATATATATATATATATGCATGCTTGGGGACAGTTAACTGTTACCTGTTCTTTATGTCAATCTGAAATCTGACCCATTACAACTTCTACCCATTTCTTCTAGTTCTACCATCTAGGAACCAAGCAAAACAAGTTTAATCCCTCTACCCCATGATAGCCCTTTAAGTATTTGATTATAGTTATCATCTCAAGCTTTCTTTTTTCCAAGCTAAACATCATCTCTTCTTTTAACCCTCTTGTTTATTCTTCTCTGACCAAATGAGAGAATGGTTCTTACTTGCCTTGCAAACCTTAAAAGCTTTATAAGCTTATATCTTTATCTAATATGTTCCAGCTTGCCTATGTTCTTCCAAAAATGTAGTGCCCAAAACTGAATACAGTACTTCAGATGTTGTCTGATCAAAGCAGAGGAGCGTGTGATGCGCTTAGTTCTAAATGTTATGTCTCTATTAATGTAACCTAAGGTTACATCAATAGGCAACATCCTACCAATAGTTTAGGCCTATTTAGGTATGTTTAGTGAATAGTCAGGAAGACCTGGGTTCTGTTCTCATCTGTAGCATATTTTCTGTGCCTTTGAGCAGATCGTTTAGCCTCCTACTACCCAGTATCTCAGATTATACAGTGAAGAGAAGAGTCACCTGAGTTTCATTGGTTTGAGAAGTTCCTCACCAGGAGCCACCATATCATACCATTGACAGCATCAGGAGTTTGTAACTTTCCAGTGCTTTTGAAGCAATAAAATTAAGTCAAATTCTGTGAAGAATTTCAGCTGTCTTTCCTGCCATGTCAGTGTTAAGAAAAACTGATCTTACTTATTTCAGCATCTCTCTTGCTCATGTCAAAAATTCCTCCTGTCTTCCAGTCATGGAGGAACTCTTGGATTATTTTTGCCATCTTTGTTGACAGTCCTAGCAACTCTTGGTTCTTTTGTGACAGTTGAAGACGTTAAAGTGTCTAATATTTATATATGGATGTTTTATTTTTTAAATCAATTATGGGTTGAACAAAAGACCATTGATGAAGTTTTTACTTCCTTGATGCTCAGTATCTAGCAACATCTGTACTTATAGGATTATATTTACATCTTCTTAGTTTCACATGGTTCACACCATACTGTGGTTTTTTAACACTCAAGAGATTTTTCCGCTTGACCTCTAGGCAAGTCCTGTGCCCACAGTCTCTTCAGATCCAATTTCTCCTTGTCTCTAGCAGATGGGTTAAAGTTTTGAATTAGGAGCTTTTTAGGACGTTAATGAATACTTTGAAAATGGGCAGTGATAATGGACAGTAGAGAAGGCAAAACTTACTTAGTTCTTTTTTTCCTTTTCCAAAGATAATAATATTGGAATAGAAAGATTAGAATAAAAATGGCCAATAAAGTTAAAACCCAAAATAAACAGGGTAGTAATAGTTCACCTAGCTGCCCCTGATAAGTTTGAGTCACTGGCCCATAAAAAAACAAATCCCAGGTCACTGAAAACTGGAAAAGCAGGTATGATGACTTAGCTACTGTCAGTCAGAATCTTTGAAAGGTTATAGAGAATAGGGATGTGATTGAAAGAAAGGAGTGGAGTGGAGTTTGGGTGTTGGAGAGTCTGAGAAGAAAGGAATCCAAAAACACCAGTGAACATGACTTTGATTCCTGGCAAAATTTTAGAAGATATTAAAAGGTTGGTTTGTGAACATCTAGAAAAGAAAGTAGTGATCACAGAGAAGCATATGGCTTCACCAACAACAGATCATGCCAGAGTAACTTTATTTCCTTTTTGGGGGCAAAGTTATTAGAATGGTAGTTCAAGGGAATGCTGTAGATACCTGGATTTTAGGAAAACATTTGACAAAATCTGTCATGGTATCCTTCTGGGGAGATGTGGAATAATTAGGACAAATTTAAAAATACTGACATATATACAAAATCAATTTTTAAAACACCACATGTCCTGAAAGGCATAAAACACCTTATGACATAGAAGCACATGTCATATGAAGAAATGTTATTTGACCACAAAGATTTAAAGTCAAAATATACTTCTTTTTTTAAATAAATAAATTAATTTATTTTCTTGTTTACATCATTCATTTCCATGAGATTTTGAGTTACAAATTTTCTCCCCGTCTTTCCCCTACCCAACACCTCAAAACAGCCATCCCACTGTATAACCCCTCCCTCAATCTGCTCTCTCCTATGTCCTCCCCCTTGCCCCTCTGACTTTCCGGTAGGACAGGGTGGGTCTCCCTACTACAGTACCTGCATATCTTAATTCCCAGTTGGATGTAGTTGTTAATAATAATAATAATAATAACAATAATAATAATAATGATATATATGTATGTATTTTTAACATTTGATTATAAAATTTTAACTTCTAGATTCTTTCCCTTCCTCCCTTGTCACCCATCCCCACTGGAAGAACAAGCAATTAAGTACAGGCTATACATGTGTAATTATGCAGAATCTCTCCACAATGGGCATATTGTGAGAGACTGATTATATGTCCTGCCCTTCTATCCCCCCCCCACCCCGTATTGTTCTATTCTCTACCCTGTCCCTGTCCCTTTACAGAAGTGTGTACTTCCAGCAACCCTCCCTTCCCCTCCATCATCCCACCTCTCATCCCCATGCCCCCTACTCTCCTGTGTGCCAAGATACCCAGTTTAGAGTTTATGTCATTCCTTCCCTAAGCCAGATTCAGTGAGAGTAAGGTTTACCTGTTCCCTTTTGCCTTCCTGGTCTTCCCCTCCATTGTAACAATTATCCCTTGCCTCTTCTATATTGAGATGATTAACCCCATTCTGTCTCTTCCTGTCTCCTCT
>JAQQSV010008413.1:0-13776 GCA_028646515.1 Pseudochirops corinnae
GAGAGAGAGAGAATTGTGGCTACATCATTAAGTTACCACATTTGGTAGTACCAAAATTAAGACCCACATTGGGTTGAAAGTAGGTCAAGTGATAACCAAAACCCTTCTGTCATCCTGTGACCTACAGGGAAAATGTGCAAAGTAAATGAAAGCTGAATGAGAAAATGAAATTTGAGTCACTCTTACTCAGTTTCTTAATCTGTAAAGTGAGAAAATTGAACTAAATCTGGAGTTTTTAACTGGTGTGTGTGTGTGTGTGTGTGTGTGTGTGTGTGTGTGTGTGTGAATGACTCCCAAGGAGTCCATGGGTAGATTTCAAGAGGTCTATGAACTTTAATGGGGAAAAAAATTACTCCTTTATTTTCACTAACCTCCTGAAATTCAACATTTCTTTTAATAATTCAAAAACATTATTCTGGGAGGTGGGGCCAAGATGGAAGAGAAAGGGCAGGGAAATGCCTGAGCTCTCCCCCAGACCTCTCCAAATATCTTCACAAATGACTCTAAACAGATACTAGAGCATCAGAACCTGCAAAAAGACAGTGAAACAGATTCTCAGCCCAAGAAAACTTAGAAGGTCTGCAGGAAAGGTCTGTTGTACCTGGTTGAGAGAGGAGCACAGTCCACTGCAGCATAGACCAGGCTCCAGCAAACCAGCTGGATGGTTTGAATCACTCACAACAGTGGCAGTTTTCAGACTTCTCAGCCCACAAATGCCTATGATGACTTAGAATATCTGCAGGAAAGGTCCATCACACCCGGGTGAGAGGGGAGCTCAGTCCAGCACAGGTCACATCAGCACAGTGCTAGCCCCAGCAAACCAGGAGTAGGCCTTGGGAATGACTGAATCAGCAGCTTGGTCATTTTGTTCCTAAACATCCCTAAACATGACCATGAAGTAATTTTCATGTATACTTTGGATGTCTAGGGCTAGGCCAAAGAAAAATTCCCTTCATTACTCTTATCCTGTCCATTGCCACTCCAAGAGTGGCAAAAAGATTTCCTAGAATTAAACTAGGCCACCTTCTGCCTCCCCAAGAGGAGACTGGCAGGGCCCAGTTAGTCTCCCCAAGACTGAAAGCAAGGAACTCACTTAGGGTTTTGGCCAAAGTGCTAAAAATGTTGCGCCTCCACCCTACAATTTGGGAATATTTCACCTTTTGGGAGGGGGTAGTGGGACTGGTGGGATGGGATGGGAAAGAGACAAGAAAGCTTTGGGGTCCAGAAGAAGTTTGGAATTGGGGAGATGGATGTGCATCATGAATCTTGAACAATTTTTTTATCACGAGTATGTGTAAATATTTTATGTGTTGGGAACACTAGTTCTATAAATGAGCTGATGTCTCATGGCTGGGCTGGGGAAAAGATGAGGAAGACACAGTTACATCACAGTGACCTCTGGTGTGGTATATTTACAATGAATTTTGGTGCTGAAAGACATCAGGACACTAACAACCAGGGAAGATGCACTGAAATCCCAGCTGTGGACTTTGTCAACCTGTGATGAATCAAGAAAGTTGCAGCAGTTTTGGCTACCTTGTGAGGAGTATCTTCATGAACTGCATGGCCAACTGAAGAAGTACCTGCTTCTGAAACTTGCCTTGCTTATCAGAGCCATAGGTTGTAAAAATTCTTTCTCAGTTTTCTGCTTCCCTCCTCATATTGTAACGTAATTAAAATTATCCATTTTGCATTTCATAATGTTTTCTATCTCTTGTTTGGCCATAAATTCCTCCATTCTCCATAAATCTGACAGATAAACTATTCCTTGTCCCTTCTAATTTATTTATAGTATCAGCCTTCATACCTAGATTGTGTACTCATTTGTACTTTATTCTACTTATATGGTGTCTGATGATGGTCTATGCCCAATTTCTGCCAAACTCTTTTCCAGTTTTCCCAGCAGTTTTTGTCAAACAGCGAGTTCTTATCCCAGGAGCTGGCGTCTTTAGTAGATTTCTATATTCATTGACTATTGTGTCTTGTGTACCTAACCTATTCCACTGATCTACCCCCCTCTGTTTCTTAGGCAGTACCAAGTAGTTTTGATGACTGCTGCTTTTGGTGTGACTAGGTCACCTTCCCTAGTGTTTCTTTTCATTAATTCCCTTGATATTCTGGACCTTTTGTTCTTCCAGATGAACTTTGATATTATTTTTTCCTAGCTCTATAAAATAATTTTTGGTAGTTTGTCTATGTTTCCTTTCACAACATGACTATTATAAATATGTTTTGCATGACTACACATGTATAACATTTATGGAATTGCTTGCCTTCTAAAAGGGGGTGGGGAAGGAAGATGGGAGAAAATTTGGAACTCAAAGTTTTGGCAATGAATGTTAATGCTTGTTTTCACATATGGCTGGGGAAAAATAAAATACTAAATAAAAGCTTAATAAAACCATTATTCTGAGAGGGGGCCCGTTGACCTCACCAGAAAATCAAAGGCATCCATAACACAGAAAAGATTAAAAATTCTTGCACCAAATGGTAGTGCTAGTCATTCTGTGATTCCACAAGTATTGTGTTTCAAATATACAAGATGTCAGATTATTGGAGGTCTATTTTGGCATTTGGAATTCAGAAACAAATTCAACAAACATCTCTTTCCTGTGCAGGGTATTGTGCTAGTCCCTGGTGCTACAAAGATAGCTAGAAGTGGAATTTGCACCTGAGTCCTCTGAACCAATGCATTTTCCATTTTACTAATCCATGCCTTCAAGAAAATTACATTCTAAAAAGCAGCCCTAGATAGGCAGTGGAATTAAGGTAGAATGTGATTTAGGCAAAGAAGGGCTTTAAGCAAAATGCTATTATTAAGTGCTTCCTATTTGCCAAGTATTCCATTAAGCACTGGGTATACATAGAATGGGAAAAGATAGTCCCTGCCCTTGAGGAGTTCATAATCCAATGATGAAGAGATCGCTGTCAACTGGTTAGTATGCAATGTTTTGAGAAGGATAGGGCACCCAATTTGGAATTTGAAGGAAGAGGGTTTTTTAATGAGATATGGAGGTAGTGTGACTGAGGTATGGCCCGAGTATGTGCTTGGAGGTAGGAAATGATAAAATTAAGTCAGAGTGAGACTAATTGTGCACTTTGGTTGGCTAATAGAGTACAGGAAAGGGAACAGAGGGAAATAAGGCTAGAAAGGTAGATTGAAGACTGATGAAGATGTCCTTAAATGCCAGGCTAAGAAGGTTGTTGCATTAATGGGCAGTCATTAAAGATTTTGTGTAAGAGAATAGCATGGCCAGACCTAAGCAAAAGGAATATGATTTTAACTGCTGTTGGGAATTGCCTGTATATAGTATGTGCTTCACAGATGTTTGAATTATCTCCCCGGGTTTTAATCTTCTCTTCCCATAAAAATTACTTTGTATTTGCTTATCTAGGTACATCTTATATCTATACAGTAGAAAGGAAGCTTTTCGAAGGCAGGGGCAGTTTTGTTTTTACCTTTACATCCCCAGCGCCTTGCAGGTAATAGGCATTTAATTAGTTTTTGTTCAGTTACATTGATTGACTTGAATAACGAATGATGAATTGGAGAAGGGAGACACTGAAGGTAGAGAGACCAGTAGGGAGGCTCTGAAGAGGGGAGTCCATGCAGCAGGTAATGAAATCCTTAACGAGGCCAAAGAAGAGAATGCATGCAAGAGACATTGCTGAGGCAGAATCAGTACTGATTGGATGTTGTGATAAAGGAAAAGAATTATGCTTATTAGACATGCTTAATTCTTAGATTCTGAGCTCTTCAAGGGCAAGGACTGTAGTTTCACATTCTTTGTATCTCCACTGCTTGGCTCAAGGCTTGGCACATTGTAGGCGTTTAATAAATGCTTATTGAATAATTGACCTTACATGGCCACAGTACCATGGGAAAAAGAGGTCTTTGTTTCAAAAGTGTGTTGTGAGTTAAAAGCATTTGTGTGTGTATACACACACATATACATACATGTGTGTATACATATATGTATGTGTGTTTACATGTGTGTATACACATGTAAACTTACTAGCAGTGTAACCCTTGACAAGTCAATCGACCCTGTTTGCCTCAGTTTCCTCATCTGTAACATGAGCTGGAGAAGGAAATGGCAAACCACACAATATCTTTGCCAAGAAAAGCCCAAGTAGAGTCATGGAGAGTTAGACATGACTAAAACAACTGAACAATAACATGTGTGTGTGTGTGTGTGTGTGTGTGTGTGAAAAAGAAAGACAGGGTTTACAATTTTCATTTCAAAATTTTAAGTTCAGTTTCTCCTCAAAAGGTTCAAAATTCGAGCCTAGGATCTGGCCAGGGGCTTTCTTTGGAGCCGTCATTGCCAGGATAATTCTTTTCTTAGGAAGAGTCCTTGCAGACCAAATCCTGAGAATTCTCTTCCTTATACATGCCCATTTTTTGCTCCATTTAGTGCTAGTTCAGGTTATGGGGCCTTGGTTTGACCTTTGTATCTTAGTCTCTTTTGTATCTACAAGAGACTAAGCACAAAACCAGTTGGCTGGCTATTTTCCTTAATATTCTTTTCTTCATATCCTCATTTCAGATTAGCCCTGTGCAGCTCAAGTATTTCCCTCTTGCCCTTATGTTCTCATTGTTGCTACTGCTTTTCTTATTCTCATCCTATTTCATCTGTGCTCAAAGTTCCATTTTCCTTCCTCTTTCCTTTGGCTCCTTCTATGTCCAGAATTCTCAAACTTTTAGTTCTTGGGATCCTTTCATACTCTTAAAAATCAGTAGAAACCACCCAAAGAGCTTTTGTTTATGTGGGTTATATTTTTATCAATATTTACTGTTTTAGAACTGAAGACATGTTGGCATTATTATGATAATCATTTTGACTTTGTGAGCCCTCTGAAAGAATCTTGGGAATCTCCTAGGAGTCCCCAACCATACTTTGAGAACTACCCTTCTATACTTCAGTTTCTGAGATAAGAGGTTGGATGTTGAACCTCCTCAATTCAATTCACATTTGAAAAATGTATTAAGAATTAACAGGATCTGTCAAAATTTGCAGTGTGACTAGAACTTTGAAGGGAGCCTTCTTGCAAACTTTATTAGTATTAGGGTAGAGGCCTACCACAGAGTTGGTCAGATAAATTCCTATGATACTTTGGTACATGTAGATTTTGGATCATAGATTTGAAGCCACTGAGCCCAATTCCTTTATTTTATGGATTTTTTTTTTTTTTGTCCCACAAGCCATTGGGAAAATGTCTAATTGCCTTTTGGCAATCAAGAGTATAAAGAATATTCCAATAACATGACTACAACACAGTATTCCTCTAGCAAAATCATAGGATATGAGGTCCTATGGTACAAAAGGTACAAAAAGGTACATTGGAGTCATATTGTGGAGAGCTTCAAATGTGCTAGTCAGTCAAAACCATAAATGTCTACTTTCTGCCAGGTACTATGCTAAGTGCTGGGTATACAAATAGGAAAAAAGAAAGACAGTCCCTTCCCTCAAGGAGCTTATAATCTAATGGGAGAAGACAGCACACAAAAAGAAGTTGAAAATGTGGGTAGGGAAGAGACATGACAGTACATGATGGATATATCCAAAGGAGTGCATCCAGGGGGGAAATGAAGAGATGGCGAGCCTGGTTGCCATCCTCAAATAGTCATATTGGAAGGATTTCTCCCCTTGGCCCTCCAATCAGAGGGGTCCCAGAAACAAAGGTTACTGAAGATATGGAAAAGCTAATGAGATGTGACAGCGTGATGAGGTTCCTGGGAGCATGATGAAAAGGAGTACAGCTGGGTAGGAAATGAAGAAATATGAAAAATTTGGATTTGATCCTAGAGGTGATAGGAATTCACTGAAGTTATTTGAATAAAGGATGGCATAAGGTAGTAGTGCTTTATGAAAAGTAATCTGATCATGGTGCTCAATGTGGGCTTGAGAGGGACAATAGGCAGGGAAATGAATTAGGAAGGAGTTAAAGTATTCCGAGTATGAGGTAATTAGGGGTTGAATTTGGATGGTTGTACTAAGAAGAGAAAAAGATATTCCAAAAGTAGATGGACCTGCAGGATCATGTCAGGGAAAATATCAATATTCCTACAAATTCATAATTGATAATAGTTAGATCTCACTGATATGTATGATACACCCATGTTGATCTCTATTGCCATCAAGCATTGTGGCTGACGTGAAAAAGTGCCTGTGATGGATATCACAAGCAGCAACTGGTATCCATGGTACCAGCCCCCTACTTCTGAATCCTAAAGGATGCTCTCAGTGTACTTTCTAGTGATGGACTTGGAGAAATCCTACAATAAAATATGCTGATCACTTGCTGTTTCTTTTCATTTGTTACCTCAGCTGCAGATGGGTTTATGAGTTTTCAGCTATTTTAGAATCATTCTATACCACATCTCTGTCTGACAAAGCAAATGGGGGAGGCCCCGGGCAGACCAAAATAAACTGAGATAATCAGGGCTGCTAGAATCACATTATATAATTATAAACCACTCTTCATTTTTTCTGAGTCCAATTAACCTGGCTCTCTCTCTCTCTCTCTCTCTCTCTCTCTCTCTCTCTCTCTCTCTCTTTCTCTCTCTCTATCTCTCTGTCTCTCTATCTCTGTCTCTCTGTCTCTCTCTCTCTCTTTCTTTCTCTCTCTGTCTCTATCTCTCTGTCTCTCTGTCTCTCTCTCTCTTTCTCTATCTCTGTCTGTCTCTCTCTGTCTCTGTCTCTGTCTCTCTCTCTCTCTCTGTCTCTCTCTCTCTCCTCATACTCTTCCCTCTCTTCCTTTCTTTTCCTTCTTGCCACCTGGATATTCTTAATATTAATGACGATGAGGATCTGTACAAGAACACTGACTTTGCAGGGAAGAGAGGACAGCAGAAGAAGGAAAAAGGCCTGAAACTGAAATACATTAGTTAAGTTCCAGTTTCTGGTAGAGATCCTGGTTCAATATCTATGCACTAAAACAGAGTTTGGAATTCTCTGCGGACTTAGTTATCATAGAATAACTATTGAAGATAAGGCCAGGAGGAAGATATTATCCTCTTATGGAAGATAATACGCAGGGGGCTCTAGCTGGACTGCCTTTCTTCCATGCTTTTTCTCTTATATTTCTTTATATCTGGGATATCCCCCTTTTTTCCTTTGCCTGACAACTTCCCACCCATCTTTTAGAAGTCTACTTAAAATCCACCTCTTCCGTGGAGATTTCTCTGATTCCTCTTGTACGACCTTTTTCTCCCTCTTGGTAATTGGGTTCCTCTTGGTAATAACTCTTTCTCCCTTGGTCCTCACTTAGCACTTCACTTTATGTCTCTCTAAAGCAGTTAACTACACTACAAAATTATGTATGGTATCTGCATATTGCCTCATATTCCCTTTCTAGACTACAAGCTTCATGAGGGCAGGGACTTATTTTAAGTCAGCTTTAGTTCTGCCCCTCCAGAGCCTAGCAAGATGCTCTGCACACAATATGTTTAGTTATTTTCAGCCATGTTCAAATCTTAGTGACCCCTTTTGGGGTTTCCTTGGCAGAGATACTGGAGTGGTTTGTCATTTCCTTCTCCAGCTCATTTTACAGATGTGGGAACTGAGGCAAACAGGGTTAAGTGACTTGCCCAGAATCACTCAGCCTCCAATCTGAGGCTGGATTTGAACTCAGGTCCTCCTGACTCCAGGTCCATCACTCTATCCACTGTGCCACCAAGCTGCTTGCACATTATGTAGAACTTACTAAATATTCACATACTATATAAGAACTTGGAATGGAAACCATACTGCCTGTATTATGTGTCCCATTCCAGCTCTGCAGGGATGACCCATAGTGGAGAAGGAATGGTGGAAGCACCTTCATGTCTCCATACACTAGAGTTTTTGCATAAAGTAGTAAGACTATCAGTCAACATGAGCCTGTCACTCAGTCAGTGTCATGTAACTGAGTATAGGACTCAGTCATGAAGACTTGGGTTTGACTCCTGCCTCAGATGTTTCCTAGCTATGTGACCTGGACAAGTCTCTTGTCCTCCTTAGGCTTCTCTTTCATCATCTGTAAAAAGAGAGAGTTGGATTTATTGACCTCTAAAGTCCCTTGCAGTTACAAATCTATGAGCCTATGATTTCTGGTGCTTTCTTGAACACCTCGAATAGACCTGCACCAAAGTCATACAGGACCAGGTCAAGAATCACAGTTCTACTCTCTTCTAAGGGATGGATATAAGTGTTAAGTTAATATTTCCTTCATGAGAAGGCAGAGTAGATCAGCATGCAAACCATCTCCCTCTTTTCTAAGGAGAAGTTGAGAAGGAAGGGACAGAAGAAATGGAGTGCAGAAGAGGGAATGGTATTCTATCCCATTATAAGTACCTGAGTGTGAATGTAAGCCTGATCTCTCCTCCAGGAGCTTAACAGTTAAATTTGTTAAGTAAAACCTCCCAAACATAGTAGTAACTCAGGCTAGTTCTGAATACCCTCACCTCTTCTCAGGATTGATGAGCACATATAAAAATCATGTTAAGTAATCAGATAGAATACATTCACCCATGATTTAACATCTCTGATGCATCAAAAGCAAAATATAACCAGATTTCAGGTCTCTTCCTTGTGGCCTCCCCTTCTTTCTATCTCCCCACACCCTTCTTGATTATTCTACCCACGTCTATGTGACCTCAAAAGAACCAGTCATCTCAGAGGGAGTGGGAATGGGGATGGGAATCTCCCAAACAGGTTGTTTATTATCAGAAGAAAAAGTCATAGTTGAATCCTTCTCATTTCTGCCAGATTTTTGAGCATCACATTGGAAGATTTTTTTTCTTCTCTTCTCTGCTTTTAATGAAATTTGTGAAATTTTCAGATGTTGATAAAAAGAAAAAAATTGGAATTATGTGAGTGGAACACAAGGATGGATCCTATGCTTACTGCCCATCTCTAGGGAAACAGTCTATGAGACTTAATTAAAAACCTGTTGTTATATTTTTCAGTGTTGCCACTTTTGTATACAATTATTGGCAGTCAGTAATGAACTGCTAAAACAGATTGGTGTTAAAGGGTCAGCAAAATAACGTGTGAAAACTGCCTGCAGCCATGCTGAGGTAGCCATTTATGTCTCTATTTAGCAGTTATAGGCCCCCGAATAGGAATTCCATTTCAGAAATATTTACTAATCTCTGCTAGGTACTGAGTATTATGCTAGGCACTGGGAATATAGATATGAGACATACACTATCTTTGCCCTTGTGGAGTATATAATCTAATGGAAGGAATTAGACATGTACACAAAGAATCTGCAATGCAAAGCAATATGGGATAAATGCAAAAGAGAGTCCAAAGTGTTACAAAAAATTGGAGAAATATGTATTTGTAAGATGTATTTGTATACATACATATATTTATAAAGGTGCAATGGAGAGTGCATATATATATATATATGTATATGTAGGTATGTATTTATATATATATATGTGTGTGTGTGTATAAGTATATATATATATTTCTCTCTCTGTCTCTGTCTCTCTCTCTCTGTTTCTCTCTGTCTCTCTGTCTCTCTGTCTCTGTCTCTGTCTCTCTGTCTCTCCATCTCTTTCTCTGTCTCTGTCTCTCCCTCCCTCCTTATATGAACTCTCCATTGAACCTTTACAAAACTGGACCATTTGCTACTGTATAAATATTTCATAAAGAGATAGAAAAGCAGATGGACTATATTAAACAATTCTTTATTGACTTCAACATAATAAAAATTTAGTCAATAAACATACAATTCAACCTTGAAGGGAAACTAAATAATTTAATACAAAAGAATTTGTAAGCCAAAGAACAAAACATAGAAATAATAAAAATTTCCTCAAAGAAAATGACAGGGAGACAACCTACTAAAACTTTTGCGTGCCACCAAAGAAATTCTTAGAAGAAAATTTATATTTCAAATTCTTTCATCAAAAAAGAGAGAAAGAACATTTCGACAACTTAAGTATGTGCCTTAAAAACGAGAAAAGCAACAAATTGAAACCCCTAATTAAACAAAAAACAGGAATTCTGAAAATCAGAAGAGAGAATAATACAAAAGAAAGAAAAAAACATTGAGTTGGTAAATAAAACCAAGAATTATAGGAAATTTTAAAAGAAAACACAAAATGGGGAGGAAATAAAGAAAATTATTAGAAACTCTTTTTGTTTACTAAAATACCAACAAAACTGATAACAAATAAAATTTACGAATGTTTACAAAACTACAAAATATCTAGATTAATGGAATAATACAGAAGGAATTTAAATAACCCAACTTAGAAAAAGAATTAGAAAAAAGAGCATAAAAATAACCCTCAAAGATAAAATTCCTGGACCTGATGAATTTGTAGCAAATCCCATCAAACATTCAAAGAATAATTAATTGTACTTGCGTATACTGTTTGCAAAAATGGGAAAAGAAAGAATTCTACCAAAGTCCATACAAATCTGGCCTAACATCCCTAAATGAAGGAAAGTACAAACAGAGAAAGAAAACTATAAGCCACCATAACTAATGAATATTGGCACAAAATATTAAATGCAATATTAGCAAAGAGGCTAAAACAACATATGGAAAAGATACACTATGACCAGGTTATATTTGTATCAGGAATGGAAGATTGGTAAAATATTAAGAAAATTATAAACATAAAAGATCATATATCCCATGATTATATCAATAAAAAAGCAGGAAAATCAATAATATTATATCACCAAAAGCAGGAAAAAACCTTTTTTGCAAAATGTAATAATCATTTCTAATAAGAGCACATTTTCTTAATACACATGCACACACACATATGCCTTACTGATTGTATTTCAGATGGTATATATATATATATGTATATAATGGCTAAAGAATGGCTAGAGACCTTTCCAATAAAAGCAGGGTACAGCAAGGATGTTTATCATCATTATTTTTTACATAGCTGTAGAACTGTTAAGCTGTAGCAATAAGACAAGAAAAGAGGAATTAAGAAAATAAACACAGCAAAGAAAAATGTTACCTTTTTGTTGATAATAGAGAGTCAACTTAGAGATTCACCTGAAATCAATTGAAATGACTTCAGCAAAGTATCAAACCATAAAAAAATACACGGATCATCAGTCTTTCCATCTGTTATAATAAAATACAAGGAGAGACTGAAAGAACATCATATGTCCCCCAGGGTAAGTTAATCACCTAAAATCTCATCACAGCTCCCTCAGTTATCTCTCCCTTCTGAAAGGAGGACTGAAGGGTGGACCATTAAACTCTTCCCCAAGCCTTTATAGAGGGCTCAGAACTTTTCAGATAACTTCATTTTTTAGCAACAATTCTGCTTGGTTTTGACTCCATGGAACATCATACCCCCTGGTCCCTCCTCCCTTCAACCCTGCTTTTCAGCTTCTTTTGGTGTGTTGTCTTCTCCCTTTAGACTGTAAGCCCCTTAAATGCTGAGGTTGTCTTTCTTTTTCTTGTTTGCCCTCATGAGGTTTCTAGCCCAGTGGCTAGCACTTAATAAATGTTTATTGAATTGAATTGAAAGAAAGGGAATTCCCACTTGAAATACTTACAGAATGTACAAAATATAAATAAACTTCACCTATCAAGACATATAAGAAGTGTATAAATAATTAAAATGAATAAGTTCTTCACTTGTGACACTCTTCTCCAGTTCTCATCTTGACCCCACTGTCAATTCTACATTGTCTCCTCTCAAGTCTCAATTAGGTCTTTGCTGAATCAAGGCACAGTTTTTATATCTTGCTTTTCCAAGTCTTGCTTTTCATCTTTCCACAAACATCCCATAACCCTCCCTACTTTCATCTTCTTATCCTAGAATCTTGCCTCATTTCTCAATGAAAAAGTTGAAGACATTCACCAAGAACCCCTGTTCTTACCTCCTCATTTCATATAACTAGGATGCCTTCTGCCACTATTGCCTCCTTTGCTCCATTCTCACACAAAGAGGAAGGTCTTCTCTTTGCCAGCACATAGAGTACCCTCTCAAGTGGTCTCATTCCATCCCATCTTGTCCAACAGATTGCCATTTCTGTCATTCTCACTGTCATTTAACCTGTCTTTTCCTGTTTTCTGGCTGGTTCCTTACTACCTACCAACACACTTGTGTCTTCCATATCCTCACTTGATTCATCCATCTCCACTAGCCATCATTCCACAACTCTCCTTTCTGTGGACAAACTTTTATAAAGGCTACTCTCCTGTAAAGACCATTAATAGAAGTCACCTCCATTTCCTTTCCTCTCACTGCCTACTGAACTCTCTGTAGCATGGCTTCCAATCTCATCATTCAAATTAAACCACTCTCTCAAAATTTGCTAATGGTCTCTCAATTGCCAAATCTCATGGCCTCTTCTCAGTCCTCATCCTCCTTGACCTCCCTTGACAGTCAGTCATCCTGCTTTATACTCTCTTCTTTCTAGTCTCTCTTTGTGATGCTTCTCTATCTTGCTTCTCCTATCAGATATCTGACTGACCCTTCTAAGTCCTTTGCTGGATCTTCATCCATATCTTGCCCACTAATATTAGATATTTCCAATGGCTCTGACCCAGGCTCTTTTCTCTTCTCCCTTTATACCATTTTACTTGATCTCTATGTATTCAATTATCATCTCTATCCTGATTATTCCCAGATCTACTTTACAACTCTAACTATTTTCCCAACCGCTAGACTAGCCTTTCTGATTGACTATTGAATATCTCAAACTGAGTGTCCTGTAATTTGTAAACTTGGTAAATTCAATATGCCCCCAAACTTAACTCATTGGTTTCCTTTCCTCAACTTCCTATTATGGTCAAGGGCATCACCATCCTCCTAACCACTCTGGCTTGCAACCCTTAGATTAATTTTTTAAAGAGGCCTATTCACTGAATGGACGTTATCTCACTCCAAGCGGGAACATGAAAAGACCTTAGCCTACAAGGGCCAGGGTCTCTCAATGCATCCTGGGCCATCTCATCCTGATGAATATCTGGTCAGTGGACCCAGATGGCTCTGGAGTTGAAAGTGAGGCTGGTGACTTGCACAGCCCTCCCTCACCCAAATCCAAGTCAACTGCAAGTCATGTCATTATTTCTCTGATGTCATGGTCCTCTTCGAGAATGAAGGACAAGTACAACCTGGCTTGCAACTGAGGTGTTAACCTCAACTTCTCATATTCGTTAAATTTCCTCCCTCCCCCATATCCAATCTGTTACCAAGTTCTGTTGAAATTTATCTTTGTAATATATCTTGTGTAATATGCTCCCTTCTCTCTTAACACTGTCTTCAACTTGGTGCAGACCCATATTCAACTTACATTTGGATATTTCAATAGCTTTTTGGTTGTTCTCTTTGCTTCAAGACTTTCTCTCCCCAATGTAGATAAAGGATAGATTAAGGAGGGGGTGAGGCACAGGAAGAAATTGAAGGCAGAAAGTCATGACCAGAGCCAGGACTTTAAGAATCATGAATTTTGGGGTTCAGACATTTGTAGGAGATGATTAAACCAAGGGTATGTCTATCCCCTAACTGAGATAGATTGAAGGTACAGATTGTAGATTTTGGGGGAACTGGAAAACTAAGGGATTTCAGGGGATATGAGCATTTTGAAGTCCCCCAAGTCTAAGGACAGATGTTGGGGTAGAGGGGAAGACTGTAGGCAAGATACTAAAGTCCCTGAGGAAGGAAAGTGGGTCTGGGGGTCTGGTTGCTGCTTAACACCAGGAGATCTATCCATCTATCTATCTATCTATCTATCTATCTATCTATCTATCTATCTATCTATCTATCTATCTACCTATGTATCTATCTCC
>JAQQSV010008414.1:0-13776 GCA_028646515.1 Pseudochirops corinnae
AATGGTCTCAATTGTTGTTTTGTTTTCTTTTGTTTTCCAGGAAAATATGAGGCAAAGTCCTTAGCTGAGTGGGTGTAGGAAGAAAAAGTCATCGAAGTCTGGAGAAGGAATGAAAAGGTTTGGTAAAGACCCTGTAGTGACTGTGAATTGATTAGGGAGGTGTAAAGGTCTGCCCGGCCACAGTGATGGTCCAACTGGACTTATCTGACATCAACCTGTAGGGGACTCAATCAATATAGTTTCTGTGATTGTCTCTGGCTTCATTCAGCAGCACATGAATGGGGGGAAAGGCAGTGGGTGGGGAGGGAATCCAAGGCATGAAGCCGAACTGGTTCACCAACAGGTCAAAATGGGGAATGGAAGAAAGTGTGGACATCACAGGGACAGTGACCCAGGAAAGAACTGAGGGTGGAGGGATTGAGGGGGTCACAGCAAAGACAAGTTTGGAATTGCAAGACAAAGGGAGAGTTGAAAAGACAAGCAATTATTATCAGTTAAGGGAATTTCAGAGTTCATCAACAGACAAATCAAAATAATTGTGATTAAAAAAAAAACTATCAATTTCAAAAGATACAGAAAGCAGGGTTCTTTTGACTACTTGAAGGGTGATTAAATGTAAGAAGCATTAAATGGGTTCTGCTTTGCCCGAGAGATTCCATGTGCAGAAATTTCTGAGAAAGATTTAGTTCACTTTAAGGAAAAACTTTTTAACAATTAGAGTTAATCAAAATGGAATGGACTGACTTGGGAAGTAAATTCCCTTCCCTAGAGATCTTCAGGTGAAGAACAAGATCTACAAGCATTAATTAAGCACTTACTGCATGCACTGAGAGGCAATAAAAATACAAATACACACTATGAAATAATCTCTACTCTCAAGGAGCTTACATTCCAACAGAGACTGGATGACTACTTGTCAGAGAAGTTGTGGAGGAAACTCCTATACAGTTATGGCTAAACTAAGGTGGCCTTGGATTATGTAAATCTGGATTTCAATTATTTGGCCAATGGCTCATCATTTAGGATAGGTGAATTGCAGGCAATTATCTAATAAATCCTAACCAATATATGAACTTATTTAATTCTTTTTTAAAATATCAAAGTTTTGCTATTTGGATAGCCAAAATCCTTAATTTTGGCAGTTGTACAGTACCCTCTTGTGGATAGATAAGTAAACTGGCAATAAGAAAAACTGGGGAAGAGGAGAGTTTTATTCTTTTTCATATTTAAGAAAGCTCCTCCACAGAGGGAAGGTTGGCTAGACTATGAAAAAAACAGAGATAGATACTTGTGGCGGTTATGTAGAATGTTTCTTCATCTTTTCTTGTCTACCTTCATTGGTGACAGTGAAAAGAAAATAAGAAAATATAAGAAGCATGCACTGGATGTGTGTCAAAATGAAAGTGAATGATGGTACATGCTATAAGCTATCATATTTTGTTCAGGGAATGCAAAAAGTAAAACTGAAGCACCTGTAAGATTATTAAAGGAAAAGAAGTACAAAAAATGTGGTTTCTTTTAAGGAGAAATTTATTTAGATAACAGAGAATAGTTTTGTTACCAAAATTTGTTTATCTTACAAAATCAAATTCCCCTACAGTTATCTCTTCCTGGTGACAAAGGCAAATACTGAGATATGAAGTAAGCAAGGAAAAGTGTCAAGCTCTATTTTCCCTCCAGATTACTATTCTATTAAAATCCCTGGGATCCACCTCCTAAGAAAAAGATGATGGAAGCATACATGGCAAAATAAAAGCAGGGACTTGCTTGAGCTCTCCCCTCCAAAAACCCCTCCAAATACCTGTAAAATACTATTCTAAACAAATTGTAGAGCAGTAGAACTCACAAAATGAGAGAGTGAAACAAAGTTCCTGCCCAAGACAACCTAGGAAGTCGACAAGAAAGGTCTGTTGCACCAGTCTGAGAGAGGTGCACAGTCCAGTGCAAAATGTGCCAGCTCAGACCTGGCCCCAGCAAACCTGGAGCAGGCCTCGGGACTGAATCAATGGCAGATGTGGCAGTTTCCAGACTTCTCCACCCACAAATGCCAAAGACAACTTAGAAGGTCAGTAGGAAAGTCTGTTGCACCTGGCTGAGAGGAGCATGGTCCAGCCCCTGCCCTGGGGAAGCAGCAGGACTGCAGCGGCTGCTTACAGAGCTCTCGGCCCACAGGTGTGGGGGGAATCAAGTGGCTGATCAGAGGGGGATTACAGGAATCTCTTTGCTGGCACTGGGGTAGGATTCTCTTACTTTGTTCTTGGATCTGGGTCAAAGTCATGGGTGGTGGTCCTGGGGTGAGAAGAAGCACTGGCATGGTGGAACTTGTGGCAGCAATGGAGAAGGTATCCTCTTCACGGTTCCAAGGCAGAAAAGAGGGCTTGTGGCACTCAAGAGACCAGAGTACAGGCCAGGAGAGGAATAAACACCTCTCCTTAGCTCATACTATCTTGGAAGAACTGAAAATTTACAAGTCCCTAGAAGTATCACTGAAAATGATTGCACAAAACCCCTGAAGCTTGGGCAAGTACACCCTCCACACTGGAAGCAGAGTCCTACCTTAAGAAACAGTTAGAAAGTCAAGTAATTGGCTAAGAAAATGAGCAAACAGTAGGAAAAAACTCAATCTATAGAATCTTTCTTTGGTAACAAAGAAGATCAAAACATACAACCAGAAGAAGACAACAAAGTCAAAAGCTCCTACATCCAAAGCCTCCAAGAAAAATATGAATTGGTCTCAGGCTGTGGAAAAGCTCAAAAAGGATTCTGAAAATCAAGCAACAGAAGTAGAGGAAAAATTGGGAAGAAAAATGAGGATGATGTAAAAAAAACCATGAAAAATGAATCAACAGCTTACTAAAAGAAACCCAAAAATATACTGAAGAAAATAATACCTTTTAAAAAAGCCAATGAGAAGAATACCTTAAAAAGAAAAATGGCCAAATAGAAAAGGAGATCCAAAAGCTCACAGAAGAAAACATTTCCTTAAAAATTAAAATGGAGCAAATTGAAGCTAATGACTCTATTAGAAATCAAGAAATGATAAAACAAAATTAAAAGAATGAAAAAATAGAAAACAATGTGAAATATCTCACTGGGAAAACAACTGACCTGGAAAACAGGAGAGATAATTTAAAAATTATTGGACTACCTGAAAGCCATGATCAAAAGAAGGGCCTAGACATCACCTTTTTTAAATTTTACTTTAGACTCAAATACCACAACACAAATACACAATAGAGAAAAGAAACAAACACATAACATAAACTTAAATACTGGAACTTAGATACAAAGTTAGAAAGAAAAAAACCATGTCATGTGCAGAGTAAAACATGACAGGATTCAAAATATGATGAATTTTCATTTCAAAAAAGCCTGTATGATAAATACACATTATACTGAAAACTGATGATCTTTTCTTTGCTTCCTTATGAGTTTTCTTTTGTTCTCTGCTGTGTTTTTTACTTTGTTCATTTTTCCTTCCCACACCCCCCCTAGAAGGCTACAATAAAGTTTAGACATGTTTCTCTATAGCTATAAATATATACATACACACATATATAAACATATATAAACATATACTTTCCCAAACATATTTTACTCCCTTTACTTCCACTTTCCCCTCTTATTACTTGCCTACCCCCCTCTCCTATCCTCCCATTCCCAAAAATCTAACCACTCTTCTTTACCGCCCTTTTACCTATTCCCTCAGCCTCCCCTCTACAGATCCCTCCCTTGTCCTTCCCCACCTCCCTATGTCCCTATCATTTTGTTTCTTCTTAATTTAGACAACTTTTATATTCTTCTAAATATATATGTATTGTTCCCTCTTGAACCCATTCCTGATAAAAGTTAACAGAACTACCAGCCCTCCTCCCCATCTAATTCCTCTGTATCAATTCTTCCTCTTGCACCTCATTTGTATAAAATAATTATTCTTTTTAGCTGTTCCTAAACAGTTTTATTTTTTAAACTCATATCATACTCAGGTTTGCCCAAATCTTTCTTATGAGCTACCCAACTATTAATAAGAATCTTAGACATACATTTTATATATATAAAAAGTAAAGTCTGTCCTTATGAATCCCTTATAATCAGTCTTTGGTTATGTGCCTTACATTTCTCTTGGTTATGTCAAATCTTCTATTAAGTCCAGAATTTTTTTTTTAACAAAATCTTGAAAGTCAGAGTTTATCAAAAGCCCATTTTTTGCTCCTCAATATGTTATGTTCCAAGACCTGTAGTCCTTTAATGTCTCTGCTGCTAGGTCTTGCATAATTCTAATTTATCATATTTAAATTGTTTTAATTTTGATGCTTTTAATATTTTATCCTTGAGCTGGGGAGTTCAGAATTTGACTATGATATTACTATGAGTTTTCCTCACAGGATCTCTTTTAAATGGTGATCAATGGATTTTTCTATTTCTACTATGCCCCCTTGTTTTAATGCTTCAGGACAATTTTCTTTAATTATTTCTTATATTATTATATCAAGAGTCTTTTTTTTGATCCTAAGATTCAATTAGTCCAATTATTATCATATTTTCTCTTCTTGATCTATTATCCAAATCTGTTGTTTTTCTTGTTTTACTTTCTCTTCTATTTTGTCATTATTCATATTTTAATTATTTCTTGATTTCTTATAATTTTACTGGCTTCACTCTGCCCGATTCTAATTTTCAAGGTGTCATTTTCCTCCTTAAAATTCTGAATCTCTTTTTCTAATTGGTTGACTTTCCTTTCATACACTTCTTGTTTTTCTTGGATTATTCTTTTTTTTTTTTTTTTTTTAAGTTTTTCCCTCATATCTGTCATTTGATTTTTAAAGTCTTTTTAAAGATCTTCTATGAATTCTTTTTGGGCAGGTGACCATTTGATGTTACTCTTTTGGGGTTTCTTTACTTCAATATGCTCCTCTGAAGATGAACACTGGTCATCTCTATTTCCATGATAGCTTTCCACAGCTGGATTCTTTCCCCTTTGCCTGTGCATTTTTTGTGGTAATAGCTTAATTTTTCTAATCATCTCTAGCCCTAGAGTTTGGGAAATGGTACCTCTTGCCCCAGATGTTCAATTCTCCCCTCTAGCCTGTAACCAAAGTCAAACCTCCAACCTCCTGTGAAGTGCCTGCAGCCAGGGGCTTTCTGCCTCACTGCTTCTGCATTTACCAGGCATGTGCTGCTTCCTTCTCACCCCCACCATTCTTTACAGTTCAGCTGGGTCTGGTGTTCCTGGTCAGCAGAAGTTCCCTCGATCCTCCCCCCAGGCTCAAATGTCCAATTCTCTTCACTATCCCAGTGGTAAAAGTTCCTGTGGCTTAGACCAAGGCAGCATCTCAAATCAACTAACCTCAGGGGCTTGCTATGTGTTGTTAAAACAGAGCCTAGCCTTGAGGTGTTTACCCTTCACAGGGACCAAACCTTCTCCTAAGATTTTTCTTCAATCTTCCCAAATTGTCCCAGTAAGACCCCAGTTGTGCCCCTATTCTTATTTATCTCCATCTACAATTTATTCACCCTAAGGTGCTATTTTAACTTTTTTGTGGGGGAAAACCTTGAGAGTTTGGAATTTTCTGACCTACTCTGCTATCTTCCCAGAATCCTCTCTCTAGATATCACCTTTTGAGAAATTATCAAGGAAAACTTCCCTGATATTCTAGAACTAGAGGGCAAAATAGAAATTGAAAAAATCTGGTAATCAACTCCTGAAAGAGATCCCAAAAGGAAAACTTCCAAGAATATTATAGCCAAATTCCAGAATTCCCAATCTAAGAGGAAATATTACAAGCAGCCAGAAATTAACAACTCAAGTATTGTGGAAACACAATCAGGATAATACAAGATCTAGCAGCTGCAACATTAAGAGACCAGAGGGCTTGGAATATGATATTCTGCAGGGCAAAGGAACTAGGATTAAAACCAAAAATCACCTACACAGCAAAACTGAGTATAATCCTTCAAGGGGAAAAAATGGATATTCAATGAAATAGAAGACTTTCAAGTATTCTTGATGAAAAAAACTAGAGCTGAACAGAAAATCTGACTTTCAAATACAAAAATCAAGAGAAGTATGAAAAGGTAAACGGGAAAGAAAAATCGTAAGAGACTTATTAAAGTTGAATTGTTTACATTCCTCCATGGAAAGATGATATTTGCAACTCATGAGACCTTTCTCAGTCAGAATTAGACTAGTTGGAGGAAATACATATACATATGTATATATACACATGCATACACATATATACATATATGTATGTATAGAGATGTATGTACATATCCACACATAGAGAGAGACAGAGGGCACAGGATGAGTTGAATATAAATGGATGATATCTAAAAGAATAAAATTAAAGAGTGAGAGAGTAATGTACTGGGAGGAGACAGGGAGAAGTAGAATGGGATAAATTATCTCACATAAAAGAGACCAAGAAAAAGTTTTTACAGTGGAGGGGAAGTGGAGGGAGGTAAGAGGAAACGAGTGAACTTTACTCTTGATGGACCTGGCTTAAGGAGAGAATAACATACATACTCAATGGGGCATGGAAATCTATCTTACCCTACAGGAAAGTAGGGGGGAAAGGGGAAAGAGAGGGTGGGATGATAGGAGGGAGTACTCAGAAGCAAACACTTTTGAGGAGGGAAAGATTACCTATTATTTGCTCTACCCCAAAATCAAAATTAACATTGCCTAAATGCATTTCAATGTGGATTAATTTTAAAACTTTATTTTCCTAAATCTAAAAAATTTATTCACAGTCTAACATCCCTAACACTCCATTTCCAAAGGTATTTTGCCTATAAACACAAATTAATCCCCAGGAATAGCAGTGTCCCAACGTTACATAGTGAAAGCAAATCAGAATTTAGAGTCTACAGACTCCCATCTTCAACCCTCTACTTATCCATTTACTTTAGTGACCCTGAGAAAGCCACAACTTCTTCTGGTCTCATGTAAGGAAACTTTAAAGAGGTTAAGTGAGAGAGTACAACTAGATAGTCTTTACAATTCCAACTTTAAAATCATATGATCAAACACAGTGCACAATCCCAAGAGCTGTGTCTTGCACAGACTAAGAAGTTTGTTTCAAGTGAATTGAACCACTATAGAAATATAGATGAATTCCAAGGTTCCCTTCTGGCTCTAAAATCCTCTGAATTTTATGAATTTCAATGTGGAGCCTTCTCTTTCATACCACTACTTATGTGTGGCCACCTCTACTTTTTTTAAAGCTGGGGAAGGAAAAAGTGATTTGTGAGTGGTCTCCCCCTTCATTATCCTCCTCAAATCCCTACATCTGCTATACAAGAGTACCATACTATCTGAAATTCTACCATTATATGTAGTTTGACTGAAGAGGAAGAAACAGAATTTTGCAGCACTGAACATTGCAGGAAGAAGATCTGGGTCAAAAGACTATGTCATAGGACAGAACTGGAAGAAACTTCAAAGGGTAATCTAGTCCCAATTCCCTTATTACACAGATAAGGATACTGATAGGGAGGTTAAGTGGTTTGCCCAAAGTCACAGACCCTCAGAGGCAGAGTTTGAAACTAGGTCTCTAGGCTCTAGAACCAGTGTTCTTTCTATTAATACCAGTATGACTCCCAAATTGTGGCATACCCTCTCTCCTCCACTGCACAAAACAATGGTCTACAGAGGAGAGAGACTGGACACTAATCGGCCTTCCCCCCTACCATTAGCTTTTTGTAATTCAGATAACAGTTGTGGAGCTTATGTACTACTTAGGCCTAATTACTATGCATAAGAATATAAATTATGACATAAAAGGGGAAAGAAGGAAAAGCTACAGCTCAGTAAAGTGGGTAGAGGACCAGAGCTCAACTTAAGGAAGTCTGAATTCAAATCTTGCCCATGACAACTACTAGATATCAGAAATTCATTAAGGTTTTAATTTGTAAATGATTTGCTGATCTGTTAAATCTAGCTACAGAATTAGATTTTCCAAACTGGGAGCTCTAAGTCAATGAAATTAGAAGTTATTAATAATAATGATAGCAGACAAATAACACTTGAAAGTTTGCATAGTGTTTGCTGTATACATATCATCTCAGTTAATTCCTACAATTCCACTAAGTAGGTATAATTTCCTTTTTACAGATAAAGAGTACAGAGGACCCAGAATAATAGGAGCCCCAGTCACCTGGTACTTCTCCATGCAGTGTCTAACAAACGTCCTTCTATACTAATTCCAGTCAGTGTGTTTAAACTCTCCTTTCATCTAATTCCCTTCAATATATATCCTACTTGCTTCCCCAGTACCTATTGCCATTCTCTACCCTCCTTCCAGTTTGGCCACAGAACCAGCAATGAGAGCTGAAAGGAATCTCAGTGATCATCTAGTCCAACTCATACTCAAAAGGAATCAGATACCTGAGAAATGATGACTCAGCTTCTGCTCTAAGATCTCCAAAGAGAATGTAAACCAGGGGTGTGGGGAACCTGCTGCCTCCACGCCACATGTGGCCTCTAAGTCCTCAAGCACAGTCCTCTGACTGAACCCAAACTTCACAGAACAAATCCTCTTAATAAAAGGATTTGTTCTATAAAACTTGGACTCAGTCAAAAGGCCACACATGACCTCAAGGTCACAGGTTCCTCACTCCTGATATAAATCTACACAGGAGGTAGGTAGTCCATTCTACTTTGTCTCCCTAATTTCCCACCTCAGGCTGCAACACTTCCTCCAAGTGTAATGCCAAGCAAAGGCAACTTCCAAGGTTGCGATTACCAGCATAGCAAACCCCATTCATTCAGTGACAGATTAAGGCAAAACATTCACAGAACAGAGAAAAATAAAATACAGCGTAACTCATTCATTTAGCAAGTAAGTTCTCAATTCAATTGCAAAGTACCAAGGTCCAAGTATTCCACCCAAGCCAGTAGTCAAAGTAGCCCACTCCTGGGCAGTATATTCATTTAGTCTCTTCTCAAATAGAGATTAGTTTCCAATCATAAACAAAGTACATTCATTTGGTCAATCACAGAGCACAAAAAAGTCAAAGGTTTCCCACCCCTGGATCACAACTGAATTACAATACCATCCATTAACGCCAAGCACTTTCTCAAAAGGGGCAGGAGAGCACAAAAGGCCATCTACCCTTAAGCTACAAGGTTAAGATATCACAGCATTGAGAACACAAGGAAAGGCCCCTCCTTCATCTTGACACGAGGCAAGCTCTCAGCAATCTCAGTTATTGGGGAGACAAGGCTCAACAAAGCCATTGCCAGTGTCCTCATCAAGTCACTCTCCGCCTGCAGAACAGTCCCAGAATCCCTGAAAACATCAGCAAGGCCCTCTTCCAGGATTTCTGTAAACATACAACAAGAAAACCCTCCTTCAGGGCTTCTGAACCAACAGCAAGTTTCCAGGACCTCTACAACAGCAGCACTGTCCTTCACCAGCAGGTGAATCTGGCAAAACATCATCAAAACAGACAAAATACCAGCATCACGGCCATGCCTCCTCAGTTCTTGGCAGCTCCAGGTGGCAATTCCCAAAAGTCCTTCTGGCCTCTTCTGCTTGGGCCTCTCCTAAATCCATGGTTTCTCCCAGTTCAGCCCTCTCTCTTCACGTCAACAAGTCCATCCCACAAGTGGTATTCACAAGCTCTGGGTTTTAACACTCAACCCGAAAACCAAGCCAATACAGAGGGATCTTTAAATTCCATTACCATTACACCAAGTCTCAGCTACAGTGTGGATCCTTCGGATCCTTCCCCGGTCCTCTGTAATCTCAAAACTTCCCTCTGAACTACCCCGATTTTTCCTGTATATATCTAATTTGTACATAATTGTGTGCACGTTCTCTCCTCCATAAGGTTATAATCTTCTTAAGAGCAGAAACATGTTCCTCCACCCCCTTCCTTTTGTATCCTCAGTGTTTAGCACAGAGTCTGATACATAGTAAGCACTTAATAAATGCTTATTAATTGACAGCTATAATTGTTAGGAAATTTTTTCTGGCATGAAGGCTAAATTTGCATCTTCGTAGCTTCCACCCACTGTTCCTGATTCTCTCCTACAGAGCCAAGAACAAGTATAATCCCTCTTCTACAGGATAGTCCTTCAAACACCTGAAGACAACTATTTCCCTGCTGAGTATTCTCTTAGACAGATTAAAACATGCCCAGTTCCTTCAACCAATCTTCATATAATACAGACTCAAGGCCCCTCATCATTCTGGTTACCTTCTTCTGGTAGCTCTCCAGTTTATCAATATGCTTCTGAAATTGTGGTGCTCAGAAATGAGGACAATACTCCAGATATGGTCCAACTGGAGCAACGTCCAGGATTATCACTGGCAAATTCCTGAAAGATACATTTCCCTTAAAGTAACCCCAAAATTTCATTAGCTTTTTAAAAACCAAATGTTTCATTGATTTTTTTCCCCCACTGCTGTCATTTCTCCACATTACCTTTGTCATCCCTTCTCAGTACTACTACTTTGTTTATGATTATGTTGTATATACTCACATGGATTTTTCTCCCTCATGAGAATGTAAGTTCCTTACAAGTAGGAGCTGTTCCATTCCTTGTACTTTTGTCCCCAGTATCTGGCACATAATAAATGCGCATGGACTGACTGATGAAAGGGAGAGACTTGAAAATAATCGGGAGCCAATTTTTTTAAAGGGCTTAAAACATCAATATAAGGTATCTGTATTTTATCCTAGGGCCATTAAAGAAGTCCAAACTCAATCTTCTTGAGCATGGCAGTGTCATGTTCAGACCTATGCTTCAGATGTATTAGTTCGATAGCCATCCATAGGAATGATTATAAAAAGGAGAGACTAGAGTCAGGGAGCTACGTTAGGAGGCTATTGCAATAAATTAGGAAGATGAGTTAAGGTAATAGTTGTGTAGAGAGAGAAAAGGGGACAGGTGCAGAGATCCTGAGAAGGAGAACTAAAACAACTTAGCAACTGGATGTGAGGGGAAAAGGTAGGAAGAGTGAAGAGTCAAGGATGATTCTGAGGTTGTGAACCAGAATGACTAATGGACTGATACACCCCTGGCAGAAAAAAGAAAGATAAAAAGAGAAGTGGGTTTAAGGAAGATTCTAAGTTCCATTTTGGATACACTGAATTTGAGATAACTTTGAGACAACTAAGTAGAATTGTCCAGCAGGGTAGCAGTGATCTGATTTCCCACCAACCTCCATTTAAGGAGGGAGCCGAGGACAGTCAGCTTCTCATTACCCAATTTGGTCTTCTCCATCATGCCCAGTCATGAAGTACCTTTCTTCTCCCACTCTTTTTAGATTCCTTTCGTGTGTTATCTTCTCTCGTTAGGGCATAAACTCTTTAAGGGCAAAGAACCCTTAGCCCAGTGCTAAGCGTATACTAAGAACTTCATAAATGGTGACTGACTTATTGGAATTCAGGACACAGATGAAGAAAGAGATAATTTGCCAATTTGGGATCATCTGAATAGAGACAAACTGATAAGACTTTAATGAAAAATAAGGGAGAAAAATAACAGGGATGTGAATATTCTGAACTCTGAAATTTCTCTCTCTAATAACCTCTTACAATTCCATCTCTCCCTGCTCTGCATTACTCATCCTGACCCTATTCTTCAACTGAACAACCTCAACTGAAGAGACTCCTAACCTTTTTTTTTTTGAGGGAGGAAAAGAATCATAAACCACTATGGCCTATCAACCTCCTTCTCAGAATAAGTTGTTTTTTTAAATCATAGTTGAAGGAACTGCTACATTTCAGTTAGTTTGGTGAAAACAAAGGTTTAATTTTGCCCCCATCCAAATTCACAGACCCCTTAAAATCATACCACACATCCTACAGAAAGAAGGTAAAGAACCCCTCCTTTAGGTCCCTCCTATCTTTTCTCATCTGCCTACTATCATCCCTACTTTAACTCACTTTCCTCCCCTTACTATACTGATTCTGTTGTTTATCAGTATGACCAAACACAACCTCCAACTTTGAATCCTTTTGTCCCTTCATCTTGGCTCACACCTTGCCAAACTCCAGGCCTGTGTTATCACTACCACACACCTTCTCTGTTCCAACTTTCATGCTAACAGATACTGCAGAGATCAGTAATTAATGTTGCAATATGAAGAAAAGTGGAAATGGCACAAAATATACACACTCTAAGAAAAAAATTTTATAGTAATCAGTTGGCCACAATGAGCTTTATGCCAATAAATCAGCTCAACTCTGTTTTAGTGGCCGTAGATCATTGTAATTCCTATTAAAGTTATTCAGAGTGACTTCTTAGAATGCTATTCTTCCCTTACAAGACTTCAGAAAAAACAGCTTTTGAATGAAGATGATCTGTATTTGAAGTTTATACGGGCTTTCTACTGGAGCCTATGACTTTCAGATGTTGCTTATTTAGGGAGTGTTTCTTTGCGCCCATTAACCCATTTCAGAATTTTGTAGCTGGAAGTCCTCTCAGTTTTCCTTTTCTTTTCCCCCAGTAGCATAGTCCATCAATATTTAAATAAAACTTAAATGAAAAATTCATAGTCAAGTATTTAAAAATGATTTCTGGATGCCTACTCTTAGTGAAACATTTACTTAGGATCATAAATTTCAAGTTACAAAGCACCTTAGAGATCAACCGCTCCAAATCCCTTATTTTACAGATGATGAATGTTAGAGGGGTTTAAGTGACTTGCCCAAGACCACAAAGAGAGTAAATGACAGAGCTGGGACTGGAAACTGGCTATGTAATCCAACTTCAAATTTTATGTTTTTTCCATGATGTCACACTGACTCCAAATAACGTAACAATGATTTCTTAAAAGTGAACTTAAAAGAGTTCTTTTTACATGATTACAAAATTAAAACAGTATCTACCATATCCTACCTGGGACTAAAAAATTGCTTAACCTACCTGGTCTCATTTTTTCATCTGTTAAAATAAGGTTGGGCTAAATAATCTCTACATTCCCTTACAACTCTAAATCTACAATCCTGTGATCACATGAATATAATTTCTTTCAAATTCCTCTTCAATTTCAAATTCCTTTAGCAAAACATCGAAATGATCTGATTGCTTTCCTCTCCTACCCCACTCTTTTACACAACCAAGGGAAGTGGAAACTAAAGAGGCAGAAGCTGGACAAGTGATCCAAAATTCCAAGAAGATTCCTCCATGATTTTCAGACTGTGCCTAATTGTAGCCTTCAAAGAGACTCAAAGGGAAGTGGATGGTAGCTCTCTGACTGTCCTTTACTATAGAAGGCTACAAAGTTATTTTATAAGTTTGGGACCGGACATCTATATTATTACTCTTATGAATGGACATCAGTCAATGCAACTAATCCTGTGTAACCCATTTCAACCCCTCTCCTAAGACTGTATGCACAGTGCTTAGCACAGTGCCTGATACATAATAAACACTAGCTTTGACTAAAGAAGGCACTGTGTAGACACAAGGAGAATCAAACAGTGGAATAAACCCTGGAAAAGGAGTCAAAAGACCTTAGAACTTGTCCAAACTCAATCACAAACTATGTGACTGACCTTCCACAGGTCACTTGATTATCTCAAATTTCTGATCATCTCTAAATTTTTTCTATTTACATATTCTGTAGTTCTATGGAAAAATGAGGATTCATCCCTCAAGTTCTATTTTGATCTCGGGTTCTAGAATATTTGGGCAATTCTCCCTGAGAATTTCTTGAAAGATGCTTTCTAAGTTCTGTTTTTGATCATGGCTTTCTGGTAGTCCAATAATTTTTAAGTTGTCTCTCCTGGATCTGTTTTCCAGGTCAGTGGTTTTTT
>JAQQSV010008415.1:0-13776 GCA_028646515.1 Pseudochirops corinnae
AAGGATGATTTCTAGGTTCTTTTTGTTGATCATGGCTTTCAGGTAGTCCAATAATTTTTTAAATTGTCTCTCCTGGATCTATTTTCCAGGTCAGTGGTTTTTTTCAATGAGATATTTCACATTGTCTTCTATTTTTTCATTTTTTAATCTATTTTATCATATCTTGATTTCTCATAAAGCCATTAGCTTCCATTTACTTCATTCTAATTCTGAAGCAATTATTCTCTTCAGTGAGCTTTTGAAATTCCTTTTCCATCTGCCAAATTCAACTTTTTAAGACATTCTTCTCCTCATTTGTTTTTTGGGCCTCTTTTGCCATTTGAATTAATCTGTTTTTAAGGTGTTATTTTCTTCAGTCAGTTTGTTGACTCTCTTTTCATGATTTTCTTGCATCACTCTCATTTTTCTTCCAGTTTTTTTCTACTTCTCTTACTTGATTTTCAAAATCCATCTTGAACTCCTCCTCCATGGCCTGTAATTAGTTCATATTTTTCTTGGAAGCTTTTGATGCAGGAGTTCTGACTGTGTCTTCCTCCTGTTCCATGCTTTGATCTTTTTTGTCCCCCAAAAAGGAATCTAAAGCTGGATTACTGTGCCTGCTCTGCTTCCTTTGCTTGCTCATGTTGCCAGTCAATTACTTGACTTTTGAGCTCTTTGCCATGGTAGAACTCTAATTCCAGAGTGGAGAGCTTTGTCTCAAATTGCTGGGGTTTTCATAGCTGCCAGAGCTAAAAGGAGGGTGCCATCTCTACAGCCCCCACCAGCTTTGGCTCACTGATGACACACCTCAGGACCACCACCCAAGACTGTGATCCAGATCCAGGCAGGTTAAGGCAAAAGGGCTTAGCCCCTCAATGTTTGCTTGGCCCCCCTACAATCTGCTGGCTGGGAGCTCTGAAACAGCCGCATGGAGGCCACTACAGGGCCACCACTTCCTCTGCTTCCACCACTTCTTCCTCTGGGGATAAAAAGGCCAGACCCACTCCTCTATCCCCTCCAAATCTGACCAAGTTCCACTGACCTTTTCCTTTTCTTTAGAATTTATGGGTTGATAATTCTGGAAGTGGCCACAGCTGCTGATGATCCATTCTCCCAAATGCTCTAGCTGTGGCTGGTCTGAGCCACCCTGGGGCTAAAACCACGGGTTTATGCAGGCTGGGCTTGGCTCCCAGCATGCTGAGATGAGCCCTTCCTGTTTGCCTGCTGGGCTGCCTTCATCAGCATCTTTGTTTCTCTGTCACTTTGTGGGTTCTGTAGCTCTAAAATTTGTTTTGAGTCATATTTTATAGATATTTGAGGTGGTTATGAGGGGAGCCATGGAATTTTCCTGCTTCTATGCCACCATCTTGACTCTGTCCCCTCTTCTGTCTTTTTCAATTAAGGTAGCCAACTACATGATATTCTGTTTTATCACTTTCTCCCTCAAAACCAAGCTCTTAGGTCAATTTACAGTTTCATTTTGTATTTCTTTGTTTTAGGAACTCCTATTTTGTGTTTGGTTAGAATTTTTAAGTTTATTACTTTCCTACTTTTTAAAAGTTGGATACTTAATTCAATGATATGTTATTTTTCTCTTTTACTGATGAAAGAATTAGAGATCTAAATTTTCTCCTACACATTTCTTTGGATTTGTTGCACAAGCTTTTTGGTATTTAGTCTCATAATTTTCATTTTCTTTTATGAAATTGCCTATTGTTTCTATAGTTTGTTTTTTGTCCTATCAATACTTTTTTTCTTTTTTAAATTGCAACATGATTTTATTAAAATACTTTAGCACAGTATTAGTGTAAATAACATTAAATTAATTCTGTAAGAAAGATCTGATCAGCACCGGCACCCCAAATGAAATGATTCCTGGGTTTTTAACAATAGTTAATAAATTAAAGTTATGACATAAATACTTAATGATTGAAAAGATAAAATTTTGAGATGAGTAACTTCTATAGGATCATAGTTCCCTAGTCACATTATTTGGACAGAAGAAATAAGTAAGCTCTGCATACATGTATAAGAATTGGATGTAGCTGAAAGATTTTTACTAGTTTTATTTACTATAGCCAACTTACGCAGACCTATGAGAAGCAGAAAATATTTCTATATCTTGCTATCAATAGGAATATCTTCTGCTCAAGGCAACCTTCACGGACTAGTAGATCTTAAGTGTACCTGATTCTAATGTATGTATATATATGTGTGTGTGTGTATGTGTGTGTGTATGTGTGTGTGTGTATGTGTGTGTGTGTGTATATATATACACATACATACATATATGGAAGCACAATCATATTTAGCATTACAAATTTATATTTTAAGAAGTTAAAAATAACAGTGAATAATCTGCTTTATAATCCATCCTTCTATGCTCTTCTGTTTTATGGGTGAGTTAATACCATTTAAATTGATAATTGTATTTTTTTTTTTGCCATCGTATATTCTTGTTTTTCCCCATTCTTTGCATCCCATTCTCTTCTTTATAAATAAGAAAGTAGTAAAAAAAAATGTTATCATTACTCATGACTTAATCCAGATCCTTACCGCTGGTTCTCATACTTTCTCTTTTTCTGATCTTTGGTTTTTGATTCATTCTCTTGTAAAGCCAATTGTGGCAGCTCTCCTGAGGACTGCTGCTGTGAATAACTTTAAAGGTCTAATTGCATAGTATTATGAATTCTCTATTTGGCAATAAACTAAACTATTACATTCAAGAAACTAAAGCATAACATTCACAATAACATAACATAATAACTTTTTACTAATGTGGCCACATAATCTTCAAACATTTCATTCATTATATCTTATAGTCATCTTTAAGGGGTAGCAAACACCATTCACTTCTAGGTCACAGCAAGTTACAATCTCCTCATTCAATACAGAGTATCCAAGGAAAGTCCTCTTTCATCTTGACTAGAGACTGACTTCCAATCACCCATAAATCAATAATCCTTAAGGGGTAGCAGAAAGTACAAACATCATCCATCCCAGGTCATAGTAAGTTACAAATCTCATCAGTCAATGCAAAGTATTCAAAGTAAAGTCCTCTTTCATGTTGAATCAAGGCTGACTTCCAATCCCCACAGCTCCTCCTCCAAGGAGTTAAACACTCCCAACTCTTGCCTGCCTTTACACGTAGGCAGCTCTCTGCTCCTATTCCATATCTCAGCTCATGGACACTGCTCCACTCCAAGCTCTTCATGATTTCTATTTCTAGGAAAATAAAGCTTAACAGGACTACAACAATATTTATACACATTAACAGCACTATCATCTCAATTTACTTTCTGTCTGAGAAATCAACGTAGAACAACAGACAGGGCTTCTGCCTGAGAGAGTAACACAGATAAATAGACAGAGTGCCAACATCACAAACATTATTTCTCTGAGTTTTGCCTGCTCCCAGCTCTGCTTATGCTCATATCTGTTCCTTCTTGTTCCACCCTGTTTGCAAGTTCCTCCCACTGTGGGCTCCCATGTGATTACATTTGGCCTATTAAGGGTCCAGGAGAGATCTTCAAATTCCATTAGGCCTCTTAAGGGTGATGCAATGTATACCCTTTCCAATCAAAGACTTTTGATACAATCAAAGGTGAGGTTCAAAGGCACTTGATTAGCTAAAACTTAATCCAGAAAAAAAGCAAAAAATCCTATTTTGCTTGCCATTACACCTCTGAAATTGAAGTTTGTTTTATTTGTAACTCTTTTCTTCCAAATTTGGTTTTCTTTCTTAAATTACCTCAGATCTCCTTTCCCTAGTCTCATTTATTTCATGATTGAATTTAATATATTCCTATATCAAATTATTTGTGTTTACAAATTCAACAATCCTTTGCTCATTTTAGACGAATGAAGTTCATTAAATGCCGTTTCTTCAGACTCCTTCCTTCATGCTTAGGTACTATTTCTTTTTCAGATGCCAGTTATGAAAACCAGCAAGTTCATTTGTCTTCTCCTTCATTTCGTTCTGTTATATTCCCTCTCTTCCTTTTCTTTCCTCTTTTAAAATCAATGCTATGGAATCAAGCCAATGCCTATCCCTGCATTTGTCTTTCTCTAGTCCCTCTGTGATTCTAGAAGTCAATAGGATTCTGAAGTTACACTATTCTCTTCCACCTCTATGAAAATATAAGTATTTCATCATCATTTAGCCCCTTTCCATTCCTCAAATGCATTTACCTTTCTAGGGCTCTTTTATAGTTTGTGTACTTCAAACTGTCTCTGATCTTTTCACTGAGAATGCTTCTTAGACACCCTTTTTCCCATCCTATAGTGTTATACTCAGATTGGCAGGGTGGGTTATCCTTAATTTTAACTTTTTCTTTTGCTTTTGGGAGTGCTGTATTTATACATTTTCTTTCCTTTTTTAGCAGAAGCTTCTAGGTCCTATGTGGTCCTGATAGAAGTTTCTTCATACCTGCACTGCTTTGTTGTTGTTGTTTCTGGTTATTTACAATACTTTTCTCTTTGACCTAAAAACTCTGGATGTTGGCTATGATATTCCTGGGTATTTTCAATTTGTGGTTCCTTGCATAAAGGGACTGATGGGATCTTTCTTTTTTATTTTTCCCTCTGTTTCTAGTAAATTCAGGTAGTTTAAGAAATGTTATGAAAGGTTTTTGGTTAGTTTCAGAATCTGGTGATTTTTAAAGTTTTGAAACTCATATGTTCCATTTTTCTCTTCACTTTAACTTTTTTCTATGATTTCTTGTCTTGTGGATAACAACAATAATAATTATAAAATTTATAGGTTAAATATAGAATATTATTTTAATAACATTGCCATAACATGATATAATCATGATTATTTTCATAACTAACATTCATATAGCACCTATTATGTGTCAGGGAGTGTGTGAAACACTTAACAAATATTATCTCCTTTGATCCTCACAACTCTGGAAAATAGATGTGATTATTATGCCCATTTTACAATGAGAAAACTGAAGTTAAGTGATTTACTCAAGGTCACAAAGTAAGTATAGTATCAGAGACCTAATTTGAACTTAGGACTTTTGACTTTGGGCCTAGTGCTCTATCCATTGTGCCACCCAGTTACTTTCTTGTGGAGTCATTACTTGTTTACTCCATTTTGTTTTGGAGGAAGTCAGTTATTTGGGTGAGTTATTCCTAGTTCGGTTCTGTCTCCTGGTTTGACTCTGGCATTGGATTGTCTGATTTTGATCATTTTTGCGGGCTCTACTATCCTTGTTTCCTGCTGTGGCTCTGGTGCAGTGTGGTAAGCCCTCTGTCTTCCCTCTCTGTCCCCACTCAGAGCATCTGGAAGCTTCTGGCTGTCTTCTCGTGTGGGTCTATATTGGGTAGAAGAATTTTATGTACATTTGTCTTTGATGTTCTTTATTCTTGTTCCTTATGGTGCATTATTTTTAGTACTTTATTAGAGCATTTATGAGAGATCTATGGTCTTTTACCATATCAAATGGAAGTCTTCTTTACAACTAAATCACACATTTAGGATTTCTCAATTTGCCTGCTGTATCAAGTGAACTTTTTTGTTTGTGGCGGGATACCATCCTGGTATCCCTTTTCTTCTCTGGACCAATTGAAGGAATTACAAAGCATAAACAAACACACAAATGTGTATGTATTTGAGTTGTATGAAATGCTCTCTTATAAATCAATTCTTAATTTAGTTTATCTTATATGTGCTTAAGACCTTTTCCCATAATAATTGAGTATTCTGTTCCAACCAAACTTGTACTAAGTCAGGTAGCCAAGGAGCCCTAACTAGATAAGACAAAGAAAACTCTAGAGTCAAAGGTAGAAAAGAATTGGAAAATTAAGGTGAAAAAATGATTTGCTTCATATTACATGTGTATATAAAAGCATGGAGTCTCCTATGCTAGGGAAATGTATGTTTTATTTCATAAATTAAAAAGAAAATAAATATAAAGGTTAAAAAAGAAAATGCAAGAGAGACCATCTGTGTTTTTATGTCCAATCTACTTATTCCAATTCCTAGACTTTATTTTAGTCCATACATTTGAGGTGGACCTGACCCATCAGATGCATCTTTTCCTAGTCATGCTGAATGCTGTAGAATTAAAGGGAAGGCTATTTCAAACAATAGTATGCAGATTTATTAGTTCCTTATTTCTAGCCACAGTAAATTTCCTTGGGAAACACACACACACACACACTCACACACACACACACACACACACACACACACACAAATGAATGCCATGTGTCTTGACTGCAAAATGAATTCTCATAAATGGAGAGTAAAGTAACAGACTTGTTAATCAGAATTTGGGATAGACTTATATTTTCACAGTCCATTTTCTCGCTCTCACTTTCTCGCTCTCTAAAGCCTGCATGCCTGCTTCTATATTCTCACAACACACATCCACACCCACGCACGCCTGTCATACTTTCTCTACCCAGATGGATATAATGGACTGAAGTTGGGAGCACCAATGTGTCTTTTATAATCAGTATTCACTGTCTCAGAGTCAAAGTGAGGATAAAAGAAAAACACACTTTTGCAAAAGAAGAAAAAAAACATATTCCTATTCCCTCCCATTATCACTAGCACCTGGCTAGGTACCAAGTTTGTGTTAAGTACCTAGAATTAGTGCTGATATATGAACATAAGAAAGTTAAACTGAGAGATCATTTAAAGAAAAAAAACATGTCAAGATGGTTCCTCTTCTCTACAAAGCTTTTAAGAGGGTCCAGGTGATGATAGTTTGACTTGTTTTCTCTTTTTTTTTTTTCCCAAGTAAAATTAGCTCTCATAACAAAGATATAAAAAACTTCTGATGAAATCAATGTCAAAATCCACCCAGTCTTGGCGTATTTGAAGCTTCAATGTAAAGAACCTTATGTTTTATGTAGAAAAAGAGTGACATTTACATCTGGATAAGCAAAGGATGGGAAGGTAGACAATATAGTGGAACAAGAAAAACATTGGCTTTAAGAGAAAAGCTTTAAAAAGTCTCCAGGAAAAGGTTCCCTGAGACCTCAAAGCCAGAAAATCATTGAGTGAAGATCTAAATTTGAAAAAAATATATATTGATGAAGTAGTCCATATCCTACTTCCATTTCCCAAGTTTCCTTGTGTGGAGTGGGAAGGAGGGAGAGAAGGAAGTTGAACAGATAGAAAGGTCTGCTATTGTGGCAGTACCTAAATATCCATATGTAGAAGCTTGCAATAATTTTATAAGTCAAAGCATCAATCATTATTCTCTAGAGCCTGAAGCATCATATTTGAAATAGGAAACAGAGAATTCTTTTTCCTTCCTCCTAATAACAACTTCCTTCCTCTACATTGTAACTCACTTAATGTTCTTGCAACAACAACAATGAAAAAAAAACTCATTCATCAGAACTAAATATATTCCATTGTTTAATCTCTTCTCAAACCCTATTAAAAACAGAAAAAAATAAAATATTTTCACCTTTTCCAGACCCTCCTTGTTATTTATCTCAGAAGTATCATTGTTCTTCAAGCTGGCTCTCCTCCTCCCGCCCATTCAAAGTAGCCCAAGTAGACTGTGCTTGTTTCTTCTTCTTCTTCTTCTTCTTCTTCTTCTTCTTCTTCTTCTTCTTCTTCTTCTTCTTCTTCTTCTTCTTCTGCTGCTGCTGCTGCTGCTGCTGCTGCTTCTGCTGATTCTTCTGCTTCTTCTGCTTCTGCTTCTGCTTCTTCTGCTTCTTCTTCTGCTTCTTCTAACTTTTTTTGGAGGGATTTTTTTTTTCATTTTCAGTTTTATTTCTTATATCACTGATCACCTTAATATGTGAGCATATAGCATAGCATTTTAATTCATTTGATTTTATTTGAACTGTGAATTATAGGCTGAGAAAAAACCTGACTACCTCAAATTTTAGGAAGAAAATATAAATTGATCAATATTTAACTAAACATAAATGATGTGTCAGCTAAATATAATTACCCAAATTAACATGAAAGGTAGGCTTATATGTTACTAAGTTTACGCTGGTCTGTTTGAATGTCCAATTTTGATTATTGTTTTGATACATTCAAAGAACTACTGTACTCTTGTAACATACAATGGGAGAGATACTGATTTAGAGTGTAATTACATACAGGTGAGTTAGACTGACAATTCACAAACTAAAATAGGGGCAAATAGGTGAATAAGGTACTGGGACTGATGTCAGAAAGACCTAAATTCAAATCTGTCCTCAGATACTTACTAATTGTGTGATCCTGGACAAATCACTTAACCCTGTTTACTTCTATTTCCTCATCTGTAAAATGAGCTGGAGAAAGAAATGCAAAATCACTCCAATCTCTTTGCAAGAGAAATCCAAATGGGGCCATGGAGAATCAGACATGACTGACACAACTGAACAACAATGAAGGCAAAATTACTTGCCTGAATCCATATCATGCTTGCAACTCAATTGCTTGAAAAATATACCAAAAGATGCAATTCGTGGAAAGACTGTTGATTCTGGAGTTAGAAGATCCAAGTTCAAATATTGGCTCTCTTACTTGTTTGTTGGTATGACCTTGGCCATATCATTTAACTACCCTGGGCTCAGTTTCTCATTTATATAATGAAGGGTTGAACAAGATGATCTCTAATATACCTTCTAGCCATTCTTCTTTTTATATTTTTGAAAAAAAATGCATTTATCTCCCTCAAGTCAGAGTTTCACACTTGACTTATTCTAGTTTTATGGCTTGGCAAAAGTCACAAAAATAGAAAAATTATTTATTTTTTTTTAAAAACATTGTTTAACTGCTCCCCTCCTTCCCTGTTCTAGTCTTATGGTGAGCATATTTAGGTAGATTCTGTTCTAGGCATCAGGGTCATCTTTATCTTAAATTGTGGTCTTGATTCTAGAATTTCAAATACCCAGAATAGTATATAGCCATACAGTATAGACCTCATAAGGGTCACAGTAAAAATGATTGCACAAAACAGAGGTGAAGAATGAGAAAAACGTGTTGTAAAACTCCCTTTATTTATTGTACATTTGTAAATGTAAGCTTAATAGAAAAAAAAAATCATTGTTTTAATATGACATAAGAATGATGCCTTTTATGTCAATGTTTTTGTTTTTAAAAGTTTTGGTTTACCTGTCTGTATTTTGTAGGGAGTAACATAAAGTGAACTGCCATGGGAAATTATTTTTCGAAGTATATTTAAAACAAAATTTAGGTAACATTAGTCCCATAGGATAGTTGTGAAAATAAACCTCCCACCACATTTGGGAAGCTGTGGGATTATAGGATGGATTAGCACCTAATATGTCAAACATAATTGATATGTTGATTTATTTGGCTAAACTGCTTTTTTTTTCTTTCCCTTTGTCATAAAGGGTGTCTTACTGAATAGGAAAAGTGGGAAGAATATGTTTGGAAATAAAGATGAGGTAAAAAGAAGTGTTATTAAAAGATTAAAATAAGGTATTTATGATACTGTAGAATTGTTTAATCTTGGATTTAGAAGTAGTCTCAGAAGTAATCTATTGCAGCATAACACCCAGTATGAAATTTCATTCCTGAGAGATGTTGTACATTTGTTTATTCCATAATCTTCAAAGTAGGCTCCATGGCTCAGCTTTAAGGGAGCTTTGGCCTGACCCTAAAGGATGTGTTGTCAACTAATATGAAGGATGGGAAGATGGATTGCATTGTAGTCCCCCCTCCCTTGCCAATATTGTCAGTAATGGGGCTTGTCTCTAACATTGAAACAACTACCCCAATTTCCTGATATTTCCCTGCTTGATTCCATACCTTAACACTCTCAAACTCTCCTCTTGTGAGATAAAATTGAGTTCTTCAGGACAGTTGTAACCTCATCCTGCCCAGGAATCCATAGCAGCAGCTGTGCTAATGCTTCTATTATAACCATCCTAAGCCCACCACCCCTATCATTTCATAGGGCAACAGGTATCTCTCCAAATGAGAATGGGTCGGACACTACATATTGAGTAAGGACCCTATTTCCCTCCATTTTAATTTTGGGTAGGACTAAGTAAGTCACACAATATAACCTACAAAAGATGGGTCTTAATATGTATGACACCTCTCATTACATTTGGTTTTAACTTCTACTTTGGTGTGTACATAATGATGAATATCATAGTCCATATTTTAAAAAAATATGGTCAGGTCACTGTGCCAAATAACAGATTATTTACTATTTATAGAATGTTTATCTCTAACTCTGTCCCCTAGAAAAAAGAAAAAAAGTTATGCTCTAGTTATAGGACAATTCCAATTGGATCTCCATACAAAGAACAACAAGGTAAAAATCTTTATGAATTAACATGAGCAACTTATGACCCAGTTGGCTGCCAAAATAGAGGCAGACCACCCCATTCTCAAATTTCTACTGCAACAAAAACCTGAAATTCACACCAGAGCAAATTAAAATCAAGAAATCCAATTAGAAACCACATTAAGTAACTTCTTCCACCACAGAGCTGAACAAAAAAGTAGGCCGAAGCCCACAGGAAATAAGAAACTGGGCTCTGCCAGCAAAGTCTGTACCAGATCAGAAGAAAAAAGCCAGCAGCCTCCCAGCGAGATCAGAGTCTGGCTAGAGAAATGCATAGACTGCAATTCTTTGTTTCTGGAGGTAGCAACAGGGGAGGATTCCACTGAGAAAGGCTCAGAGTGATCAAAAACACACAGTAGGAAACTTGGAAGTCACCAGAAGCAGCAACAACCAATGTAGCATGGCAGTGCTCAGATCAGAACAGCCCAAGCACCTAGGGACTTTGAAGTCCCTAGCACTCAGTTTTGAGAATCCATGGAGGGGCCCTAATGATAAAGCACAGTTAGTTTCAAAGATCCAGGAAGACCCTACTCCTGGAGGTCAGTACAGAAACAGAGGAGACACAAGGGGAGCCTAAGCAGGGTTGGCCACACAAACCCAAAAGAGCAACCGAGGGTAAAGCCTGGCCCTCACATAATGCCCCAATTCAGGAAGTAAGGTTAAAGATATGAGTAAACCAAAGAATATAATGACTGGTATAAAAATTATCATATGCTCTAATAGACTGCAGAGTCTAGCATATAAGCAGAGAATAACTCCGTAACATCTGTATGCAGAGACAGAAAGAAAAATAAAAACAGCAATGGATTTTCCACAAAGACCCCATGAACACCTTGAAGAAATGAAGAGATCAAATAAATGAATGAATGAATGATGAAAATTTTGAAGAAAATAAAATAACTTTGAAGAAAAAGTAGTAAATCTCACCCCATTAACAAGCTACCTGAAAGGAGACCAACCAGCAACCGGCAACTCTATGAGAAAGCAATAAATGTTAGAACAAAGTCAAAAGACTGAAAAAAAAAATAGAAGAAAAGGTGTAAGTATACACTCTCAGGTCAATATTCCAGACCTCAGAAGCACACGAGGCCTCTGATCCTATGATCCTATCTTCTATGCCCCCTCAGGGCTTTAAGGGGTGAATTTAAGGAATTGGGGTATTAGGAGTTAGGACTTCCTTAGGCTGATGGGATTAGTTTTTAGAACGTCATTCACTAAAGTGGCATGGTAAAAATGGTTGGTATAAAACATTGTTCCAAAGTTTATAACACACTTTCTGACCAGTACATACAAAGTCCACGGGAAATCAGGAGCACATTTGTCAAAAGGGGAGCTCCCAGCTCCTGGAGGTTCTTTGTCCAAAGTCCTCAATAAATTCCCCTTAGGTGTGCTGTATCTTCTGGCTCTTTGTAGTGCCTTAAAACTGTTTTCCTCATCTAATCCAGTCTATTTTGGCTTCTGATGAAAACACTACCACTTCACTATTCTTGATATGCTTCTAGGACAGTGGGGAAAAAGTCTGAAGCCTCTCCACCAGAAGTGTCAAACTTATGAGGGTTTGGGGAATGTTTAACAAAATAAATAAAATATAATGCAACCCAAATAGTGTGTGGGGTGTTTTTTAAATTGACTTAAAAGTCATTGTTTTTCTTTGAGTTTGACATCACTTCCCCCTGCAAAGCTTTTCTGGGGAGTGAAGAGACTGAAATTGAGGCCAAGATTCTGTTTTGTCTCCAGGATCAGTCCCTTCCCAGGTATTTAGCTAAAATGATCTCTCCTTTTCCCTGCAGTCACATGAAATCTCTGATGCTAACTAGCTCAGTTATTTGATATTGGCCTAAGCAGACATGACAAAATCCCCAAACCAAATAGAACATATACTTCTTGTCTCACCTAGGGAGACATAATGGGCTGGCAGACTCAGACCTGTCCTTTATTAGTTTGGGATCAGCATTAGAATGAAATGAGACATGAATTAAAAAAGGAGATTCATTGAGTCATAACATTGAAAAGATATTCTACAGAGATACTGAAGCATTTCTCTTAAGCAGATGCAATTCTCCACCTCCTCCAGTCTCTATATGGAAAACATGTTTGATCAGCAGGGCAGGGTATGGTGACTTGATTGGGACATCTACAACTCTGAAGTGTCCTTACTCCATGTGGGCAAGCCTTTTATACCTGTAGGTGACCAGGAAACTATATCAATATGGCTAGAGGAAACTAGGAAGTCATGTGAAGGGAGACACAGCTTAACTCTAGAACCCTTGGGGGCAATCAAGTCTCAGGGACAGTTTTGTTAACTTTCAAGGAAACATTAGCCTGACCTATGTGGTGGTGGGAGATAAAACCTATCATAAATTCTGTCAGAAGAAGTGTCCAGATTATTTATGTTCCTACCTTGTCAAAGAAAGTGGTGTGTGGAGGGAAGGAGCTTTATCTGGCTTAAAAAAAAAAATCATCAGTGGCTATAAACCCACTAGGGAATATTAATAGTAGTGGGGTAGCAGAGGTGAAGGCAGAGGAGCAGAACTGAAACATCATAGATTAGTTTCATGACACCGCCCCCAAAAAATCAATGTATCTTTTTTTTTTTTTTTTTTTTTTTGCTTTTTGGAAGGGGGAAGGCAAGGCAATTGGGGTTAAGTGACTTGCCCAAGGTCACATGGCCAGCAAGTGTATCAAGTGTCTGAGGCAGGATTTGAACTCAGGTCCTTCTGACTTCAGGGCCAGTGCCCCATTCACTGTACCACCTAGGAACCCCAAATCAATATATTTTAATGGAGAGAACTACAGAGTGGAAGGTAGGAAAGAAAAGATTATTTTTAACTATTCACTTAATTGAGGGGAGAAAAAAAAGGGGATATAAAAGAGAATAAAATGGATCACTGAATAAAAGGTATTTTTTAAAAATCAAGCATTTCAATGCACCGCCTTCTTAGTTCTCCTCCCTACTTCTAAAATCAGTCATCATTCCAGGAAAGAACATGAAAGCTTGAGGTGGGCCTGCTTCCAGCCATGAACATGGGTGGTGGTAGGGAAGGAAGACAGACACATTTCAGTGCAAGTGCATATCTCTTCTGTTTCCTGTTAATGTAGATGACTAAGGGGTTTATAGACAGTGATACACTAAAGAGGAAATCCTCACCCCTTGGGCCTCTTCTTCCTGTTATCTTTGAAATATAAGATGACTCATGTCACCTAGGGAAGATTATGCCTGGTCTGGGATCAGTCTACCTCTCCTCCCACCATTCATATCTTCTTTTCTGTTATGCAGAGCCTTGAGAAGTTAATGATTTTTTCAAAAAACTTGAATCTATAAAATATATTTGATTTTTATTGGTCTTTTTAGATATAATCTATTTTGTTTATAATTTCCCTAATAGTTGAATTCAGTTGTTTCCATAAATGGTAATTTAGCTATAGTATATGATCTTGTTTTATATTTAGCTGTAGCCTCTTGATATTTTATTCAATCAACATTTTTGTATTAATATTCATT
>JAQQSV010008416.1:0-13776 GCA_028646515.1 Pseudochirops corinnae
ACTTCCATCAACCCTCCCCCCCACCCACCCCCCCCCCCCAACATCCTACCTCTCATCCCCATTCCCCCTATTTTCCTATGTGGCAAGATGCCCAGTTTAGAATTTATGTCATTTCTTCCCTAAGCCAAGTTCAGTGAGAGTAAGGTTGGATAAGTTATTTTTTAAATGGAAGAGCACAAAAGAAAGAAAACAAGTCTTAATATAAGGCTTATGCCCATGAGTTTCTCCAAAAACAACCCATGGGTGAGATTCAAGGGTAACTCCTCTTTATGTATTGTGTAGTAAATGTTAAAGGAGATTAACAAAATATTTTAATGTATTTCACCTTATGTTGCTCATGAGGGGTAGCATGACATAATGAGTAGAGAACTGACCTCAGATCCAAGATTTTGGGTTCAGGTCCTCCTGCCTCTGACACATATCGGCTACATGACCTTGGGCAAGTCATTTAACTTCCTAGTACACTAAGTTACTCTCTAAGACTTTTAAGTTGTAGAGAAGATGCTGACCTGCATTGGTCGAAGATATTTCCTCACCTGGGAGCCCCCTAGACTGATGAAGTCATAGTTATAGATCATATTATTGTTCACGTATCTTCAGAACTCACTAGCTAGAAAATTGGGCAGGTCCTTTGAAATGACAACTTTTGATAGAAAGGCTTGAAGTAGAATTTCAAAGTAGAAAGAAAGCTTTGAGATCAGTTCCATCTCCTCGTTCCACGGATGAGGAATTCTAGGTCCAGAAAAATTAAGTAATTTGCCGGGATAAGTAGGAGAACCTGGGTCAAGAACTGAGAGTTTGGGATTTTGCCACTTATTACTTGTATGATGAGAGACAAATCACTTAACCTCTCTGGGATGTATTTATCATACTAAAAAATCCAATCACCTTGCAGAAGAATACAAACAAATGCTCAGATATTTAACTGTGATTTCCAAGTCCCTATTGAGGAAAAAAGGGGTCTTGGTGTGTGAACTGTGAATCACAACAAGAAGACAAACACAATTTGCCAGAAACGTACAAGGAGCCTCCAATAATACAGCTTCAGATTTCAGTAACTATGGTGTTTTTTTTTCCTTTCTTGACTTGGTAGCTAAAGCATTTCACTACCATATGATGACATTGAATGTTGAAGTGCCTTGTTAGGCAAAGACAGGTTCTTTGTCTGTGGAGCAAATATTAACCCCATGTTGATTTAACGGAACAATAATCTTTCATATGTGAAGGACCATTCTCCTTAGGTAAATTTTTCTTGTCGTGAAACAATGGCAAAGCTGTTGTTACATTATAATTAAAATTTTGGGTACGTTACACATTATATTCACAATTTGGGATATATTGCACATTCCTATAAATTCTGTGGTTGCTGGTACTTTACCAAATGGACAAGTATATGTAACAGCCTTTCTAAAGGCCTCCACAATGTTAATTAACATACCAATAGACTCAGATCAAAGCAGTAATTAGCTAAGGTTTAGGGCAGAGTTATTATAGTTGGGTGGTAGTGGTTTGGGGGATTTGGGGACAAGGGAAATAGATCTCTGCCTCACTGGGCTTTTGTTACAATCATGGTTTCCTTTGTCTTTAAATCCATATATCCCCTTGTAGGTTGAAAGACAAACAGTACTATACTGAAGTAGCTGGAGAAACATACCTTAACTCCCAGTTTATCCGAATGTTTGATTAGGCACCCCTCAGTCTCTAAATGTGTCAGGTGACAAACTTGTTATTATAAGATTATTCCACAAATAGCTTATCATTTCCCTTGGCTGCCGATTTTTTTTCTCCAATAGGCAATGAAGGAGGGAGCTCAGGATTGAACAGTGAAAATAAACCATAAAAATGTTTAGTCTTTGCAAAAGACCACTGCTTTAATTTTTGGTCCCAAGGTCCTTAGGCAGGACTAACACTTGTCAATATCATCTTTGGCCCTTTTCTAGGCACTGGCATTTGTATTGAGGAAATGCCTTCCTCTAACTGATTCTGTAATTTAGCAGCTATCACTGTGTAAATATTAGCACTAGCTGTATGACTTGCTTACAAAGTTTGCCAAGTATTTTCTGTAACTTTTATCATGTAAACGTTAACTGGTAATTTTACACAGAAGTGATGTTGCCCATGTAAATCAAGTGACAGCTTCAAAGCAGATGAATTAGCTGTTAACAGCTAAGGTATGATGTACAGAATTGCTGGAACTTGGTTATATATTTGAGCTGAAGTGGTGTATTATAAAATTTATTTCCTTTTGATGTGGTTTTATGTAAATGATTTCATTGCTTGTAAATGATGTGTGCCTATCATTTCTGTCATTTTGCTTCATTATGGTAAAATAAAATAATTTGTAAAGCTGGTTTCCAGCAATTTTAATAAGACGTAAGTTGTGACTTCTTTCCAAATACAGGGTGAAAATTTTGAAAAGTATTTCCTTGACTTTCCCAGGAACTACTTCTTTTCCTTTTAGGTACTTCATTTGTTTACATGACTTTCCTGTATGAAACCACAGTAAATAAAGTCTCAGAGAAGAAGGAAAATGAAACATAGAACTCAGGAAGTTGTGAAGAAGCTTGCTTAATGGGAGGAGAGGGAAGAGAAGAAATATTTCTCACATCCAGTCTTTACTTTCTATTCCTATTGCTACCACCATAGTATAATCTAGATACTCATTATCTCCCAACCCAAGTCTCTATTCTTTACCTCCTGTAATCCATTTTTTTGCTAAAGTGTGCAGTATGCAATATTCCACTCAAAAATTTTCTGTGTCTCCCATTGCGTACCAAATACAAGCATAAACTCCTTATCTTAGCATTCAGAAAACACCCCATTTTGATTCCAGACTGTCTTTTAGTTAAATCTCAAATTATTACTGTTCATGGATTCAGCTTTAAAGCTGAATCTTGTGTCTCCACAGCTTTACTCACAACTGGAATGAGCTCTGCCTGTTTTCCACCTTTTAAAATCTCTCCCTTCAAAATCCAATTCAGGTGGCATTCAAAGCAGTTTTCCCTGACATCTCCTCCCAGCTACAAATGATCTCTCCCTCATATTTCCCATAGTACTTTGAACCTCTTCTTGACACTAACCACATTCTATCATAGTTAACATATAAATATCCTATTTCTTCCCATTATAAGCTTCCTAAGGGCAGTGATTCTGTCTTACTTTATGTATCCTGAGCACCTAACATAGTGTCTGAGATAATTATTTGGTAAATGTTTATTGAATAAAGAAGCTGAGGAAGGCATTGGGATGAGAGAATAGAGAATGATGTAGATGAGGATTGGTCAGCAGAAGGTCCTGGAACGGAAAATGAATAACGAGAACCTATCCCAAACGGCAGGGACACCTATTGAAGACAGGCATGCTGTGGGCAGAGAAGAAAAATGTAGCAGCAACATGTATGAATGAGAGTGAAGAAGGAAGAAAACTGCTGTGATAGATTGCGATAATAGCCAGCATTTACATAGCATTTTAAGGTGGGCAAAGCAAACTCATTAGATTGCAGTGAGGGAGATAAGAGTAGAGGAAGATGCCTGCCATTCCCATGATGATTTGTGTTTTTCCAGATGCTAGTGCTTGTCTAGAGAATTGCTACCAGGCTGTCTGTGCAAAAGGGTTGCCTAATTCCTTGGAAATGATTGACTTAATCATAAGGGCAGGAGACAAAAGATCAATATCTAATATCTCAGAAGAACTAAGTAAATTGTCCATAGTTTGTCATGAATTTGTGTAGAAGGGAGGGCTCCCGCTCTATGGTATCTTCTAGATCAGTGGTTCTCAACCTTCCTAATCCCGTGACCCTTTAATACTGGTATGTGGGTGTGTCTGCATGTGGGTGGACCCGCCTGGAGACAGATAGAGGAGCCGTGTCTCGGTTCCTAAGACCATCGGAAATATGTGTTTTCCCATGGTCTTAGGTGACCCCTATGACCCTTGTGAAAGAGTTGTTCCACCCCCACAGGGGTCATGACCCACATGTTTGAGAACCACTGTTCTCAATGATAATATTGGCTTCCATTTCTAGAACACTTAGGAATACCCTGTGACATAGATAGTGCGACTATTATTACCTCAAATTTAAGGCAACAAAACACACACAAAGAAATAATTGCCCAAAGTCATACATTATCAGAAATTCAAATCTGGGGCTTCTGACTCAGAATCTACTGTTCTTTATATATTACTCCCTATCTGGCCATGTTTGGATTTGAGTTATTGTTGTTCAGTCATTTCTGTCTCTTTATTGAAGCTATTTGAGATTTTCTTGGCAAAGATACTGGAGTGGTTTGCCATTTCCTTCTCTAGCTCATTTTACTGATGAGGAGCTGAGGCAAACAGGGTTAAGTGACTTGCCCAGGGTCACACAGATTTGACTAAGGCCAGATTTGAACTCAGGAAGATGAGCCTTCCTGACTTCAGGTCCAGCACTCTATCCACTGTACCTCTTAGCTATCCACCACAATAAGTCCTAAGAATAGACTGCCTTTCAAAAGGAAACACTCAGAGACTAGAAAAGGTGATAAAAACAAAGGGGTCTTAAAGACAGAGAAGGCCAGAAAGCAAGTGAAATTTTTCCCAGGGAGATTTTGGAGAAAGGGGGAACTTGATATTAGGACCAGATAGCACATAAAAGCATAAACATGTAAGTACATACTTATTACATATCCAAAACTTTGGGTTCATTAAGTCTAAGAGAGATCAATGAAATAAATGTTCCTTATAGCGGATGAAAGGTCATAATCCCCAAATGATTTTCTTCTTTGATAAATGGGAATTGGCAAGGCAACTTGCAAATAAATGTTTAATGTGTTAAGTTTATTAAGTCTTGGCATATTTTTATTAATAGAACAATTAATTCGCAGAATAACAGATACAGAGCTGGAAGGGTCTTTAGAGACCATCTAGTCCAACTCTCTTATTTTTCAGAAGAAGAAACTGAGGCCTAGGGAAATTGTAGGGCCCTTGGGTAAGGTCACACAGGATTTGAACTCAGGGCTATAGACTGCAGAGCCAGTGCTCTTGCCAAAAATGACTAGGAGATTTTGAAAATGGGGGTGATTTGATGCCATTGTAAAGAAACTTCTGATCATGCTCAGACTTTGCAACAGATAATCCTCCAGAAATAAAGGTGTCTTGGGGTAGTGGGGATCCTGGTGTCGGGTTATGGGAGGGCATAGAGAAGGGAAGCTCTGAATTTCACCAAAATAAGGAGTGAGCCATCCTGTAAAATCTCAGTTCAAGAGGAGTTCACTCTTCACCTCTATTTTATTAAATTTGAGAATACCTATATCAAAACCTCTTTGGACTTCATCAAAATCTATCTCAACACGGAAACAAAAGTGTTCAGAGGTGGCATATATAAGTTCAAAGAATGAATTGAGAAGGTGTAACTGAAAGTAAATAAGGAAGATATCATGACTTGCCTGATAAAAGGATGTGGTTTTGTTCTTGATCAATAAACATTTATTATCTACTATGTGCTAGGCATTGTACAAAGCTCTGGGGATAGAAAAAGAAGCAAAAGATGATCCCCGTTCCCCAGGAGCTCATAATGTAATGGAAGACACAACAAATATATACAAAGCAAGCTATAGATGGGATAAATAAGTAACAGAGGGAAGGAACTAGAATTAAAAGAGGTTGGGAAAGGTTTCCTGTAAAAGATGAGATTTTAGTTGGGACTTAAGAGGAAATCAGGGAAGCCAGTAAACAAGGATGAGGAAGGAAAGCATTTCAGGCATGGGGATAGCCAGGCTAGCACCAAGAGACATGGGTATCTTGTTAGTGTCACTGAATCGAAAATTCCATGGTGGACAAAGTGTAAGAAGGTTAGAAAGAAAGGAGAGGGGATAAGTTATGAAGGCCTTTGAATGATAAAAGGAGCATTTTGAATTTGATTCTGGATGTGATAGGAAGCCACTAGAGTTTATTGAATAGGAGAGTGATATGGTAGATTTGTGCTTTAGGAAAATCACTGTAGTGGCAGAATGGAGGATGGATTAGAGTGGGGAGAGACTTGAGCAGATACACCCACCAATAGGCTATCGCAATAGTCTAGAATGGGGAGATAAGGGCCTGCAGTAGACTATTAGAGTTGTTGTTTGTCCTTCGTTCTTGAAGAGGACCATGACATCAGGAAGGTGATGACATGATTTGCAAGTGAATTGTATTTAAGTGAGGGAAGGCTGTGCAAAGTCACTTTTTCCTCTGGAGCCATCTGGGTCCAGTGGCAAGATATAGATCAAGACAATTGGAAATGACCCTTAGAATATTAGTAATGTCAAAGGAGAGAAGGGGGAATATTTGAGAGATGTTATCTACCATGACATGATTTTTTATAGACATGGTATTACCTCCACTAAGGCAGAAAACTATTCTTCTATGCGGAGATAGTCTCCTAATTTGTTGTAGCAGAAAAAAAATTCTCCCAGTGGAGAATTTCCCTCTGGTCATGTGCCTTTCATGCTGCGGCTGGTCCCTAGGCAGGACTCAGGCCTTCTCATTTGGCATGGTCTCTGCCTTAGCTTGCACTGGATTGGTTTTACCTACAAGAACGCAGAGTCATTTATGCACCAACAGACACTGAAATAGCTTTTAATGGAGGATAAGAGTAAACTCATTAAAGTTAAGCAGAAGATATAGACAAATTCTTTTTTGTTGTTTCTGTTAAATATATACTTTCTCTTGAGCCTAAATAACCAGTTTAGGGCCTAAGTAACAAAAAATGAACCCAATTCAACTCAGACCCAATTTACAAATTATCACAAGTGTTAGTTTCTTACTTTATTATTGACCCCAAACAGATCGATAGCTTTGTTTTCAAATTAGAAAGTAAACTTGCTAACTCTATAGCCAGGAGATGAGTTCAAATACCAGCTCTGCCCCTATGATCACATGTATGTGTTCTTGCTTAGACATTTCCAAGGTTTCTGGTCTCTCATCTCAGGGAGGCCCCGGCTTTAAAGGCATGCACCATGAAAGTTCCAGCACAGCGTATAGAAATCAAATCAGTCAGCAAGCATGTGCCCCACCTAAGTGCTAAGTACTGAAGATACAAAGAAAGGCAAAAACAGGCCCTGCCCACGTGGAGCTTGCTTCTTTTAAAAATTAAATTATTTCTTTTTAGCTTTCAACATTCACTTCCATAAGTTTTAAATTTTCTCCCCCTCCCTCACTAAGATGACTTGCAAACTGATATGGGCTCTACACATACATTCCTATTAAACACATTTTCACATTAGTCATGTTGCACAGAAGAATTATAATGAATGGGAAAAGCCATGAGAAAGAAAAACAAAACAAAACAAAAACGAAAATAGTCTCCTTTGCTCTGTATTCTGACTCCATAGTTCCTTCTCTCGATGTGGCTGACATTTTCCATCATGAGTTCTTTGGAATTGTCTTAGGACCTTGCACTGCTGAGAGGGGCTAAGTCCATCAAAGTCAATCATCACGCTGTGGCTGTTATCGTGTACAATATTCTCCTGGGTCTGCAAATCTCACTTTCTGATGGAGAAGACAACAAACATGTAAATAACTAGGTACATACAAGATACATACAGAGTAGAAAGAAGGTGGTCTGACAAAGGAAGGCATTAGCAGTTGGGGAGGACCAGGAAAAGCCTTTTGCAGAAAGTGGTACTTGAACTGGGTCTTGAAGAAAGCCACAGAAATTGAGACAAAGGTGAGGAGGTAGCGGGGGACATGGGGGCAAGAGAATTGTACATAGGCCAGGGTAATTGGAAATTTCTAGAGGAAAAAAATAGGAGCAGGAATCAGTCTGGAGCAGAAGCAACCTCCTAGTTGCCAAAGAGGCTTCAAGAGTGGGGTATTTTGGGACCATCTCAATGCCTTCTTTATAATTTCATTTGAGTATTTCTCTATTCTCTGAGCTTTTTTAAGATTAAAAAAAGCTAGATCTTTAAGAAGAAAAAAGATACTCCTAGATTGGAGATGTTACCTGATTTTAGCTCTGTCCCTAATTTTTGATGCTTTTACAAAACATCCTGTATTTATTCTGTTCCCTCCCCTTCCTGGTAATATTTCCACAGGGGAATTTAGATGACGGGAAGCCTTGATTGTATTTAGCTTGATTACAGATTCCTCAGTACAGACACCTGAGGATGTATAGCCTGGGACACAGGGTTTCAGGTAAGTGTAGGAAGGGGTGGAGGGTTTCTTTCCAATTCAGTTTTAATTTAATTAATTGTGTCTAGGCCCCAAAGATCACACTTCACTGCTATTGGATTTGCAAAGCATTTGGCTAGTTCTACAGGGTTGTAGAAGGGAAGAAAGTCGTGGCTGACAGTGTCCTGGAACCACTTCTGGGGAAGGAGAGACTTCTGGGAGCTAGAAGCAGGAAGGTTAGTCAGTCTTGGGCCAAAATTCTGCTCAAGTGAAATGGAAAAAGGGATAAGATGAAACTAAAAACCAGTTTGCAAGAAAGCCATGAAGTCAATGCGTTTATATTATGGGGCACATTAAAATGTTCATGTTTACATTCATGTATACACATTAATTTCCAAGTTGCATTGAAATAAAATATAGGAAATGGAATATAATTTCTTATAGGACTAGGAGCAGGATCTGTGGTTTCACTGATATTCTGCATGTGTAGATGGGAATCTTCTCTGCAATTTATAGTCTCAGAGAATTTCCTAAAACACCAAAACGTTAAGTGACTTGCCCAGGGTCACACAGCCAATATGTGTCTGAGGGCCAGCTTTCTAGTTATTATAACATATTACCTCACTAGAGTCTTCCTTTGGTTGTTGAGTAGTTAATCATGTCTAAATCTTTGGGGTTTTCTTAGCAAAGATACTGGAGTGGTTTGCCATTTCCTTCTCCAGCTCATTTTACAGATGAGGAAACTGAGGCAAACACAGTTAAGTGACTTGCCTAGGATCACACAGCTAATAAGTGGCTGAGGCCAGATTTGAACTCAGGTCTTTCTGACTCCAGGCCTGGCAGTCTATCCACATGCCACCTACCTGCCATAGGGTAATCCTTTCTTAAAGAAGCCTTTCCCAATCTCCCTTAATGCTAGTGCCTTCCCTCTACTTATCACTCATTTAACCTGTCTATATCTTGTGCATACATAGTTGTTTGAATGTTGCCTCTGCCATTAAACTTCTTTTTTAAAAATTGATTTGTTTATTTACTTTTAGTTTACAAGATGCAGTTCCAGAATCCCTTGAGTTTCAAATTTTCTCCCCTCCCCCCCACCCATGGCGGCATGCAATCAAGTATAGAATTTGCAAATACTTTCACATTGGACATTAGTCTGGTTGTATAGAAGGGTTGTAACCGATGGAGTGAACAGTGGGGGAAAAAAGAAACAAATCCAAACAGCCACCATTAAACTTCTGTCTCTTTAAGAGCAAGAACTATTTTTATGCCTTTTTTTGTATCTCCAGCACTTAGCTCAGGTCCTGACACATAGTGGGTGCTTAGTAAATTGACTTGATGAGCCATTTGTTATAGTTTATTCAGTTCTAATATTTTCAGCTGTTGGAAGAGCTACAGTGTGAAAGAAAGGAAACAAACTCCCTTCCCAGGGTGTTCAGTGAACTAGGTAGGGAAGTGATCAGTGAGATCTATCTCCAGAAAAGGGAGAGATTTGGACACCCTAATCTCAAGGTCTGAAATGAAGGAGAGAGCTACTCAAGAAGCTCAGTAAAGGGCCAAATGAGTCAATGCTAAGAGACAATATAACTGGATTAAATAACACTCAGGTTTTGGGGGTGGGGTGGAGGGGTAGGAATGAGGTCAGCTGCATTTCCTGACCCAGTCAACCATTTCTGGAAGCCTCAATCCCAGATTGTCTTGGGTAGGAATCCATCACAGTTAAAGGCTCGTGTTTGTCAGGAAACCTCTTCAAGTCTCTTCCTCTCGGCACCACCCACTCACCAAACACCTCAGGATGTTCTTGTAATTACTGCATTTGTTTCTAGGAGCTTATCTTATTCTGGTTTTTTGTTTTGTCCTTCATGGTAAGCATCTGGAGGGCAGTAATTGTGCTCTCTCAAATGTGCCCTCAAATAACATGAGCCCAGTGGTTGTTCAATTGACTCTTGCTAACACTGGACCGATTGACAAATGGACAGCCAACCATCTGCGTCAAATTCTGTTAATAGTTCTGATTTCTTTGTGCCAGCAGAGATATTTACTAGAATCGGACCGAGAAACTCAGTACTGTCTTCTTCCACTAAGTATTCTAGAATCGGAAGAGTGCGATTAGAAGCCTCCCTGAAGAAAGTGCTGGGGATCACAGAAGGAAGACAAAGGGTTATATTGACCCTAAGTTTCCCTGAAGAAGGCTCCTATAGAGGCCAGTGAAAAAGAGCAAGCATTTTGTAAAACGACTTTTTGTCATCTTATGTGAGAGCCTAACACCATATCTAATGTGTGTTCTTTGGCTAAGTTTTCTTGTCATTCCTACCCCCAACTTCTTTTGTTAGAAGTGTGAGGTATTAAAAGGAAACTTAATTCACAAGGATCCATGGGTCACTGTGGGTAAATAACAGTGGTCAAACATGAAAGGAACTGTGTACGTGCATGGATTATGCTTGTGTTTGTCATTATGCTGGCTGTTGGTGGGCTTTTTTTTTTGGCTGGGGAATAGGATGGATGGCTTTTGCCTTAATTTTACACAATTATGATTTGGGAGATCTTTATTATTAATATAAATTTCATAATGTCTCCCATTTCGAAAAAAAATTTAGAAGGAAAAAGCTGAGACTCAAGGAAGCTGGTTGATGGACAGATGATATTTACGGGGTGCTGTCACTTTGAGTTAGAAAACAAAGGCTGATATGGCTCATACGTGAAACGTGGCTCTAAGAAACTGTAGCCCAATTTCCTGAGTGGCAAATGAGTGTGTGGTTTCAATGGGAAACATCTGTATTTCCTTTAAAAAAAAAAAGGAAAGCAATAACCTTGAGTCAGAATATGAGACTATTTACGTTTGCCCTGTGCCTGTTGTGCTCAGCTTTTCCCACAAGGTGGAGCTCGAATTCCTTTCCAAGCAGTTGATTGAGTAGAAAAGGATCTGAAAATCAAAGGTTTAGAGATGCCAGGGACCTTAAATGCTCTTCCCCCCAGCTCATCACTTTACAGATGAGGAAACTAAGGATCAGAGAGCTTAAGTGGCTGTTTAAAACTATTTTAAAAGACCCAAGATCACACAGCTCTCAAGTATCTGAGGCCAGTTTTGAATCCAGGTTTATTGTGCCCCTAACATCAATGTTCTATCTCCGCACTACTCCCATGCCAGCCTCCCAGTTACTGCTGGGGCTCTTGTAAAGAGTACTGGTCCTTGGGGGTCGCTGGGTGGTGCAGTGAATAGAGCACACACCCTGAAGTCAAGAAGACCTGAGTTCAAATCCAGACTCAGACACTTCACACTTAATTAGCTGTGTGACCTTGGGCAAGTCACTTAACCCAAACTGCCTTGCCTTCCACCCTCAAAAAAAAAAAAAAAAAAAAAGGAAGCGTACTGGTCCTGAGGCTGCAGAGGAGACTTAGGCAGGGCCCAGAGTGAGTGATTTCTTCAGGTTGGGAAGACAGCCTTCACAAAGTAGGGCTAGGAGATATTGAGGGGAAGAATGGGGCCACCTTAGCAGCAGCTTTGTGCACATCTGTATATTTCACAAAACGTTTGAGTTGGGACTTTAGCAATCACCTCATCCAAACCCTCGTTTTATAGATAAGGAAACAGAAGACTACAGAAGTGAAATGACTTGCCCAAGGTCACATGGTGAGTTCTAAGTGGAAGAGTCAGAACTTGAATCTAATGCTTTTTTTCCATTTGTACCACAATGCCATTATGAAATATATAGCATGAGGTCATCTGCAAAGCAGACCTCCTTTTGAACTCAGTAACTCAAGTGTTTTTTGGAAGAAGTTTGTTTTACTACATAGAAGGTTTAGTCTTAAGCAACACTGAGAAGAAAGTGAAGTTTTTCTGTGAAGAGAATGATTTTCTTTCCACTTTCCATTCATCCTCTGCTTCCTCACATCCTACTTACTGCTCAGCCCCAAGGAATCTGGCTTCCCCTGCAACTACCATACTGAAACTGCTCTCTCCAAAGTTGCCAACAATGTCCAAACTGCTAAATCCAAAGGCCTTTTCTCAGTCTTGTCCCTGACCAGTCTACAGCATTTATACTGTACACACACCCCCCCCTTCACACTCTGTCTCTCTGTCTCTGTCTCTCCCTCCCTCCCTCCCTCTCTCCCTCCTTCTAACAAGGAAGGCAGATAGCAAAGATCTTCTGCAGGGGCTGAGTTGAGCATTCTCTAGCCTCTCTTTAGATATTTGAGACATTACTCATTTTTTATTTTCTTTTTACCTGTCTGATCACTCCTAAGTCACCTTTGCTAGATCATCATCCAGTCCCACATGAGTATACTAGAGAGCTCTGCCCTGGGTGTGTGTGTGTGTGTGTGTGTGTGTGTGTGTGTCTCTCTCTCTCTCTCTCTCTCTCTCTTTCCCCCTCTCTCCCCCTCTCTCCTCCTGAGCTCAGTATCTTTTTCTCCAAACACCTTGCCCCTCTTTCCCAATTTTCCTATTTCTATCATGGCTACCACCATACTGAAAATCAACTAGATTGGAAGCCTTGGAATCATCTTCAAATCCAAGCTATATCTCAACTTTCATTCTCTAACACTTGCTATGATGATTTTTATCACACCTTTCATATCCATCCCCTTCTCTTCAGTTACATGATCTCCAATCTGGTCTCACCTAGACCATTGTATTAGACAGATAATTGATTCCCCTGCCTCCATCTCTCCCTTCTCCAATCCAACCTTTACACAGAGGCCAAGTTGGTATTCCTGTAGCGTAATTCTGGTCATTCCTTTGCTCAAGAAGCATGAGTGCCTCTCTCTTGACTTTGTGATAAAACACAAACTCTCAATCTGATTACATATCTTTCTAGACTGATAGTATGCTACTCTCCATCATACACGTGTTCTAGCAAAATTGGCCTTCTTGTTGTCTTCTATACAAGTCATTTCCTCTTCTGCTTCTGTATCTTCCTGCTCCATACCCTCTCCCCATTCCTGGAACATCCTCTTTCCTCCCTTCTCATTTTTCACATCATTCACACTTTGCAAAGTTTAGCTCAGTCCCTGCAGGAGATCTTGCAACTTAGTTTGTATTTCCTTTGTATGTATTGTGGGAATTGATTGAACCACAATGACAGTCTTGTGACTCAATTCTGAATCTACCACAGTTCACTTTCTATTCAGTTATGGGTCTACTCCAATTTCTGTCTTGGGGCAGCTATTTGTTCAGTTATGGGAATTGTGAGAAACCTTTACTATGTTGTTTCAACCTAGCCTTGAGTGGTAGAGAAGCTGGATCACCTCTACCTGTCGTTTAGAGACCCTTCACTAAAGACCTAGGTTATGCTAACCAGAAACCCAGTCAGATCTGAAAATTTATGCAAGGAGTTTCCTTACAATTATACATTTCAAGCAACCCATATGTCTTATCTAAAAACTGGCTCTGTGCTGATCAATCAGTTACTGTTTCCTTGTTCCTTTGATTGAATAGAGATACTTAGAAGGGAGTGGGGTACCTCTTTTTCTGATTTTAGGGAATTGTACCCATTCACTCTCTCCCTCCTGTAATAGTAATTGGTTTAACAGGATACTTAGCACTTAGTACTAAGTGGATGGACAGTACTAAGTGCTAAGTGTGGAAGGTACAAACTCTGTCCCATTGTTGAGAAGGCATGAACTCCCCTGTTGATGTAGAAGAAGGGGATT
>JAQQSV010008417.1:0-13776 GCA_028646515.1 Pseudochirops corinnae
TTTTATCCTATTGACTAAGGGTCTATTAAATTTATTGGTTTTTCATAAAACCAACTCTTAGTTTTATTTATAAGTTCAATAGTTTTCTTACTTTTGATTTTTTTAAATCTCTCCTTTGGTTTTCATTATTTCTAATTTAGTATTTAATTGGAGTTTCTCAATTTGTTCTTTTTCTAGCTTTTTCAGTTGCATGCCCAATTTATTGACCTCCATTTTCTCTATGGTTTTTTATGTATGCATTCCGGGAAATAAAACTTCCCCTAAGAACTGCCTTTGCTACATCCCACATGTTTTGGTATGATGTCTCATTATTGTCATTCTCTTGAATGAAGTTACTGATTGCTTCTACAATCTCTTGTTTCACCCACTCATTCTTTAGGATTAAATTATTTAGTTTCCAATTAGTTTTTTGCCTATCTTTCCATGGCCCTTTACTGCATATAATTTTTATTGCATCATGATCTGAAAATGATGTATTTAATATTTCTGCCTTTCTGCACTGAATTGTGAGGTTTTATGCCATAGTACATGGTTGATTTTTGTGTATGTGCCATGTACTCCTGTGAAGAAGGTATGTTCCTTTTTATCCCCATTCAGTTTTCTCCAGAGCTCTATCATGTCTAGCCTTTCTAAAATTCTATTTGCCTCCCTAAATTCTTTCTTTTTTTTTTTTTGAGGTTAGATTTATCAAATTCAGAGAGGAGGAGATGGAGGTCTCCCACTAGTATTGCTTTGCTCTCTATTTCTTGCTCTAATTTCTTTGACTTTTCCTCTAGGAATCTGGATGCTATACTGCTTGGTGTATATATGTTTAGTAATGATATTCTTTCATTCTCCATGCCTTTTAGCAGGATGTAGTTTCCTTCCTTATCTCTTTTAATTAGATCTATTTTTGTTTTTGCTTTATCTAAGATGAGGATTGCTACCCCTGCTTTTTTTTTTTTACTTTCACTGAAGCATAATGTATTCTACTCCATCCTTTTACCTTTACTCTGCGCATATCCCCTTGTTTCAAATGTGTTTCTTGTAGACAACATGTTGTAGCATTGTGGTTTTTAATCCATTCTGCTATCCACCTCTGTTTTATGGGAGAGTTCATCCCATTCACATTCTCAGTTATGATTACTATCTGTGACTTTATCTCCCATCTTATTCCCTCCCCTGTTTATATCTTTTTATCTTCCTTTTCCCTTCTCCTTAAGAGTTTTCCTTTTGACCACAGCCTCCCTCAGTATTCTCACCCTGTTTCCCCTGCTCTTTACCTACCCTTTCCCCTTGCTACTCTTTCCCTCCCTTCTGACCATCCTCTCCCTTCTTCCACGCCACCCCCCCCCCCCCATCCCTCCTACTGCCTGTAGGGAGCAATAGAATTTTTTCTTAACAGATTATGTTATTTCCTCCTTGAACCAAAACCAATGCTAGTAAATTTCATATACTGCTCCTCTCCCTCCCTCTTTTCCCTCTATTGTTATGAATTTTTGTATCTTTTCATGTTAGAATCTAAACTGTTTGTATTGATACCTTTTAAATCAGAACCAATGAGAGTAATGATCATATGATGCTCATCTCCTTCCTTCCCTCCCTTCCACTTTAGCATGTTTTTATGCCTCTTCTTGTGGCATAATTTACCATTTTTTGCCTCAACCTTTCTGTTTCTCCCATTACAATCCCTTTCTTCCTCTTAATAGGGTTTTTTTTAATCTTCAGATTATTTCACTTATACCCATACCCTCTAACTATGTACATCCCTTTTAAATATCACAATACTTATACAAATTTCAATATTGACAGGTATTCCCTTCTCGTATAGGGATGTAAACAGTTTGATCTTATTGAGTCCCAAGTTGTGTGCATGCGTGAGCATCTGTGTGTGTGTGTGTGTGTATGTGTGAGTGTGCATTTTCCTTGTTTACCTTTTTATGTTTTTCTTGGGTCATGTAAGTGAAGATCGAATTTTCCATTGAGCTCTGGCTTTTTCCTAAGGAAAGTCTGGAAGTCCTTTATTTGGTTAAATGACCATCTCCTTGCCTGACATATTATGCTCAGTCTTTCTAGATAATTGATCCTTGGTCGCAGTCCTAGCTTTTTCCCTTTACAAAATACCAAATTCCAATCCCTCTGATCTTTTAATGTAGCAGCTGCTAAGTCCTGTATAATCCTGACTGTAGTTCCATAATATTTGAATTACTTCTTTTTGGCTGCATTCAGTATTTTCTTTTTCACCTTGTAGCTCTGGAATTTGGCTGCTATACTTCTTGGAGTTTTCAATTTGGGATTTCTTTCAGGAGGAGACTGATGAGTTCTTTCAATAACAATTTTACCTTCTGAGTCTATGACCTCAGGACAATTTTCTTTAATAATCAATTGGTGGATCTTGTTCAGGCTGGTTTTTTCATCATGGCTTTCCAGTAGGCTGATAATTCTTAGGTTATCTCTCCTAGATCTGTTTTCCAGGTCAGTTGTTTTTCCAGTGAGATATTTTGCTCTTTATTCTAATTTTTTAATCTTTATGTTTTGTTTGACTGACTCTTGATGCATCATAGAGTTCTTAGCTTCAATTTGACTGATAGTAATTTTTAGTGAATTATTCTCCTCAATTATTTGTTGAAGCTCCTTTTCCATATGTTCAGTTTTCATTTATAGGGAGGTATTTTCTCCAGTTAGATTTTGGACCTCCTGTCCTAGTTCTCCAATTTTACTTTTTAAAGATTTGTTTTCTTCAGTGATTTTTTTTTTTTTACAGTTTGGTCATTATAGATTTAAATTTATTTCCTACCTTTCTAATTTCATTTGAAAAATCCCTTTGTAGGTCCTCCAAGAATGCTTTTTGGGGTTGAGACCAATTCACATTTCCTTCTATGGTCTCCAGTGTGAGTATATAGAGTCTGTGTTGCCTTCTGAACTTGGTTGCTCTTGCTCACTATAAAAAGATTTGATGGTCCTAGCCTTTGTAATTTCCTTCTTGCCCATTGTGATTGCTATGTCCTGGATTTTTAAAGTGCCTATCTGCTTCTGGCATGCAGAAGTATTGAGCTTTTTAGGCCTGGAGGTAGGGGTTTGGTTGTTCACTTTGTGAGCTGTAGCCTCTGAGTTACTAGACTGAGGCCAAGGCCAGGACTCTCAATATTTCCCCTGAGTTACTCTGAGACTTACAGAGTAACTTATGGGGGTCTGACTCCTTCCAGTTTCCACCTCTATGTCTCTGGGCTACAGCTCCTGCAGGCTCAGTTGCAGGAGGCCAGAGGCAGGGCAGGGCTGCAGTCTGCTTATTGGCCAAGTGGTGCTAAAGCACAACTGGGCTTTTGTTGTTAGTGTTTGCTGGCTCCACCCTCCTGGGCTTAGACTCCTTAGGGCCTCACTTCCCCCTTCCTCGGTGACATCTGAGCCTGAGGTTGTTTCTACTAATTCAGGATTTTACTCTGGATGGGGCATTTAACTCCCAGGACTTTTCTGGGTCAGGGAGGGGAGATCAGAGCAACTAAGTTTTATTTCTCCATCTTGACTTCTGGAAGTTTAGGTATGTAATTTTTAAACATCCAGGCTGCAGGCTAGTAGCCCCAGGAGAAGCTGCTGTCCCTGCTGCAGGCCCTGCATTTTCTCTTACCCAGCTCTGACCATCTTCTGTCCTGTGGTGAGATGGTTGCAAATTGTCCTTGGAGGGAGTGAGTCTCCTGGCTGGCTGGGTCTTCTTCTCAGTCTGCCATACTCAGCTCTCAGATCCGTGCTGGTGCAGCTCTTGTGTGCTCTAAGTTCTGGGAATCTGCCATACTCTATCTCCCAATGGGTTCTGTCACTCTTAAATCCATTCAAATTCACTTTTTAGCTTTTAGTGACAGAATTCTTGGAGGTCCTTGGAAAAGCTACTGCTTCCTTTCTGCCATCTTAGCTCCACCTCTGATAATTTATCTTTTTAATCATGCCTTTCAGGTAATCTAATAGTTTCCAAATTATCTCTCCTCAATCCTTTTTTTCTTTTTCAGGCCAGTTATTTTTCCAATTTCAATTTTTTTCAATTTTTAAAATTCTTTTCACTTTATTGTTTCTTGATATCTCATGGAATCATTAGCCTTAAGTTTCCCAATCTATTTTTTAGGGAATTATTTTATTCAGCTAACATTTGTACCACATTTCCCTTTGGCCAATTCTACATTTGAGGAGTTCTTTTGTATAGTAGATTCCTGTGGTAAATTTAATCAATGCTTTTTTGGGGGGCTAGGGGGTAAGTGTACATGAAAGCCTTTATTCTGTCTCACATAATGTATAAAAATACTTCAATAACTTTCAATAGCATGATAATAATTTATAACATTCTCTCTTTCCAATGAGTTATACCTCTCAGGGTCCTAAAATCCTTTAAGTCCATAACATCATACTGTGGTCTGGACTCTTCTTAGTAATTGAAACTAACTTGGAGTTTCTACCAGAGCAATCTCTCAGAAATTTTGTTGAGTTTCTCTTTACCACCTGAGATGCATACAGATATCCATATCTATGGTTTTACCTTGTGATTTGGACTCCCCCATAGGGAAACACTCTCAGCCTCCTAATCAGGTATTCCCTGACATTTCTGCTTAATATATTCCCTGCCTCACTGCCCTCAGAAACTATTATAAGCCTCCTGCATTTTGCCCTCTCTAGAAGCCAAGATATTGCCTCTAACTTTACTGAGAAAATTGAAAGCATTTGGTGTAAGCTCCCTCTTCTTCCCTCATTTCCATCTCTAATTCTCTAAACGTCATCTTGCTATCTTTCCTCTTGTCCTTCAGTTCCTGATAATAGAAGTGGTATCTCCTTGCTAAAAAGAACTGTGTTATGTGAGTCTTTGATATTATCCCCTCCCATCTTCTTTAACAGATAGCAACCTCTATAGCTTTTTTTTTCTGTAATACATTCTTTATTTATTTTATTTTATTTTCCCCCAGTTACATGTAAAAACAATTTTTTGACATTCATTTTTAAAATGTGAGTTCCAAATTCTTTCCCTTCCTCCTCTCCTCCCCCCTCACTAAGAAGGTCAGAAGTTCAATAGAGGTTATACACATGCAATCACTCAAAGCATTTCCATAATGGTCACATTGTGAGAGAAAACACACCCCTCTCCAAAAACACCCTCAAGAAAAATAAAGTAAGACAAAAAGTATATTTCAATCTGTATTCAGGCATCATTAGTTCTTTCTCTGGGGATGGATAGCATTTTTCATCATAAGTCCTTCAGAGTTATCTTGGATCATTTTATTCCTGAGAATACCTAAGTTATTCACAGATGATCATCTTGCCATATTACTGTTAATTTGTACAGAGTATATTTCACTTTGCGTCAGGCCATGCAAATCTTTCCAGGCTTTTTTGAGATTATCCTGCTCTTCATTTCTTATAGTACAATACTATTCCATCATAATCACATTCCACAATTTATTTAGCCATTTCCCAATTGATGGGCAACCCCTCAATTCCTGATTCTTTGCCCTGAAAAAAGAGCTGCCATAAATATGTTTGTACATATAGGTCCTTTTCCTTTTTTATTTTTACCTCTTTAGGGATACAGACCTAGCAGTGGTATTACTAACTCAAATTATATGCATGGTTTTATAACCTCCTAGGGCATTTTTCCAAATCGCTCTAAAGAATGAATTGTTGCATCACTTCACAACTCCAATATTGCATTAATGTCTTGTTTTTCCTATATTCCTTCTAACATTTGTCATTTACCTTTTCTATCCTACTAGCCAATCTAATAGGTATGAAGTAGCACCTCAGAATTGTTTCAATTTGAATTTCTCCAATCAACAGTGAATTAGAGTATTTTTATATGATTAATTCATCTGAAAACTGATCATATCTTTTTTTATCATTCATCAATTGCCAAATGGCTCTTATTTTTTATGCATTTGATTGAGTTATCTATATGTTTGAGAAATGAGATCCTTATCAGAGAAACTTGCCTTAATTTTTTTCACACTTACTATTAATGTCTTTCCCTTCATCCTTTCCCCTCACCCCATTTAATCTATTCTCTTTCCTTTCACCCTGTCTGTCCACAAAAGTGTTTTGCTTCTGACTACCTGGTCCCCCAATCTGCCCTTCCTTCTATCACCCCCCTTCTCCTATTCCTTCCCTTTCTACTTTCCTATATGGTAAGATAGATTTGTATACACAACTGAGTGTGTATGTTATTCCCTCCTTGAGCCAATTCTGAGGAGAATAAGGTTTACTCATTCCTCACCTCCCCCCTTTTCCACTTCACTGTAAAAGTTTTCCCTCTTTACTTTGAGATAATTTACCCCCATTCTATCTCTCCCTTTTTCTTTCTCCCAGTACATTCCAATCTCACCATTACTTTATTTTAAAAATATAATTCCTTCATATTCAACTCACACTTGTACCCTCTGTCTATATATACTCCTTCTATCTACTCCAATAACTAGAAAGGTCTTACAACTAATAAATACCATCTTCCCATGTCAGAATGCAAACAATTTAACCTTATTAATTCCTTGATGATTTCCTTTTCCTGTTTAAATTTTTATGTTTTTCTTGAGTCTTGTATTTGGAAGTCAAAATTTCTGTTCAGCTCTGATCCTTTCATCAAGAATGCTTAAAAGTTCTCTATCTCATTGAATATCTATTTTTCTCCCTGAAGGATTATACTCAGTGTTGCTTCATAGGTGATTCTTGGTTGTAATGCTAGCTCCTTTACCCTCCAGAATATCATATTCTAAGCCCTCTGATACTTTAACATAGAAGCTGCTAAATCTTTTATTATCTTGACGTCATTCCACCTTACTTGAATTGTTTCTTTTGGCTCCTTGCAGTATTTTCTTCTTGAGCTGGGAGCTCTGGAATTTGAACAAAATATTTGACAGTTTTCATTTTGGGATCTCTTTCAGGAGGTAAACAGTGGATTCTTTCCATTTCTATTTTACTCACTGATTCTAGAATATCAAGATAGTTTTCCTTGACAATTCCTTGAGATATGGTTTCTAGGCTCTTTTTTTTATCATGACTTTCAGATAATCCAATAATTTTAAAATTATTTCTCTGGATCCTTTTCCCTAGGTTAGTAGTTTTTCCAATGAGATATTTCACATCATCTTCTATCTTTTCATTTTTTTTGTTTTTCTTTGTTTCTTAATTGTTTTCTAAAGTTATTACCTTCCACTTGCTCCATTTTAATTTATGGAGCTTTTGTTTTTTTTTTTTTTTTTTTTTTTTTTTTTTTACCTCTACTATCATTTAGCCTAGTCTGTTTTTTAAGGTGTTATTTTCTTCAGTATTTTTCTGTGTCTATTTTACCAAGCTCTTGATTCATTTTCCACTATTTTCTTGTATCACCCTCATTTCACTTCCCTAATTTTTCATCTACCACTCTGACTTGATTTTCAAAATCCTGTTTGAGTTCTTCAGTGACCTGAGACCAATAGCAATTTTTTCTGGAGGCTTTGGGTATAGAACCTTTGAATTTGTTGTCCTCTTCTGCGTGTGTTTTTTTTTATCTTCCTTGTCACCTTAATAATTTTCTCTAATTAAAGTTTTTTTTTTCGATTGTTTACTCATTTTCCCAGTCTATTATTTGACTTTTAACTCTTTGTTAAAATAGGTGTCTGCTTCCAGGGTAGAGAGTGCACTGTCCCAAGCTTCAGGGGTTTTGTACCATTGTTTTCAGAGATACTTCTAGGCACCTATAAGTTTTTATTTCTTCTAAGGTAGTATGATCTGTTCTAAGGAAAGGTATTTACTACTTTCCTGGTCTGTAAATGAGGAGAAGCATATTTTTCTGTCCTGGAACTGTGAGGAGGGTCCCCCTACTACTTCTGGAAGCTCTGCTATGTCAGTGCTCCTCCTTGACCTGTGACAGCCACCCAGGGCTGGTACCTGGGTCCAAGTATGGCCAAAGCAATGGAGTCCTACCTCAGTGCTAACAAAAAGATCCCTATAATTTCCTTCTGATCAGTTGTTTGACTCCGTTACTATCTATAGCCTGAGAGCTCTTCAAGTAGCTACTGCCACTGCTAATTGAATGATTTCTAAGGCCTTTTCCTGGTTTCGTGATACTGAGTCTATCAGTGCAGCCTGTGCTGCACTCCACTGTCACCCAGATATGACTGACCTTTCCTGCTAACCTTTTAAATTGTCTTTGGTGAGCATGGGCTGAGAGATCTGGAAAACATACTGCTACCAGTAATTCAATCACGTAAGGGCTGCTCTGGGTTTGCTGTGGTCTAGTCTATTCTGGCTTGGCCTGCACTGGACTGTGCTCCTCTCTCACCCTGGTGCAACAGACCTTTTCTGTCAGCCTTCCAAGCTATCTTGGGCTTGAAATTTGTTTCATCTGGCCTCAGACACCTAACACTTTCTAGCCATGTGATCTTGGGCAAGTCACTTAACTCTAATTGCCCCACCTTCCCCCCTCCAAAAAAAAAGGAAAAAAAAATAAAAGAAATTTGTTTCACTCCATTTTTTTGAGTTCCATTCTAGAATTTGTTTCAACTTATTTGAAAAAAGATATTTGGAGGGATTTGGAAGCATTTGGTGAAGAGCCTGGGCAAGTCCCTGACTTTTCTATCATCTTGCCTCCACCCTGTCTCATTGCTGTTTTTTTTTTAAGGTATTATTTTATTCAGCATTTTTGTGTGTCTCCTCGACTATGCTGTTAATTCTTGTTGTAAATTTCTTCCATTATTCTCATTTATTTTTTTTCCAATTTTTCCACTACTACTCATTTCTTTCTTTTGCTCTTCTGGGATTCCTTTTTGGGCTTGTGTCCAATTAGTTTTTTCTTTGAGGCTTTGTTTGGTAGCTATTTTCACATTGTTGTCTTCTTTTGATTTTATATCTTTATATTTGTTTTACTATTTCTTGTTTTCTTATAACTTCTCTGTCTTCTCTTTACCCAATGCTGATTTTCAAGGAGTCATTTTTTCCCTTAAGATTCTGGATCTCCTTTTCTAACTGGTTGACTTTCTTTTCATAATCTTCTTATTTTTCTTTGATTGTTCTGTCTCTCTCTCTCTGTCTTTCTCTCTGTCTCTCTCAAAAGTTTTCTCTCAATATTTCTCATTTGATTTTTAAAATCTGTTTAAAAATTTTTCTATGAATTCTTTTTGGGCTGACGCCCATTTGACATTACTCTTTGGGGTAGAAGAAAGTTTCTTTGTTTCACTATCCTTCTCTGAAGATGAACCCTGGCCTTCTCTATTCCCATTGTAATTCTCTGTGTTTAAATTATTTCTCCTTTGCTTGTGCATTTTGTTTTGTTTTGTTTGCAATAGCTTGATTTTTACAATCACCTCTATTCCTAGGGTCTGGGAGTGGTGATGACTATGACCTCAGATCTTCCTTCAGTTCTCCTTTCTGACCTTGAACCCAAACCAAGATTTACAGTCTCCTGTAAGTGACCACAGCTTTCAAGTCCCCATGGAGTAAGCCTACAAACCGAACTAACCCAGGGGCTTGGCACCTGTTTAAGTGGTCTCTAGTCTAGAGATGTTTACTCCTCCCAGGTACCAAAACTCATCCTGGGATTTTTCTTCAGATATTCTCTAACTGCCCCAGGAGGGCCCCTTTTTTGCCCAATCTCTTATTAATTTTTACTGTTCCCTGTTTGTGCAGAGGTGCTGTTTTATCTCTTTTCCTCCAGGAGGGCCCCTTTTTTGCCCAATCTCTTATTAATTTTTACTGTTCCCTGTTTGTGCAGAGGTGCTGTTTTATCTCTTTTCTGGAGGAAAATCTTGAAATCTTGGAATTTTCTTACCTATTCGACCATCTTCCCAATCCTCTATGCAGGGAATTGTTAAAAAAAATTAGCCTGCGACTGTTTTTTAAAGTAATTAAATACAGCAAAAGAATCAGTACATTTTAACCAGCTCTGTATATGTATTTCTTTAAGAAAACAACATACTTTTAGAAGTTACATTTATAAAAGAAAAATGTGTGAAGCATAGTACCTCATTTTAAAATTTAATATGTGACTAAACATTTTTTAAAGTAATTACATATTATGATGACAAATTTAAGAGCAGGATATAATATTATCAATTAATGAAATGCATAATATAAATTACATAGGACTAGGAATTGGGAGAACGTAGCATGGTCCTATCACTAACTGACTGATGTATGTTGGACAGGTTATTCAACCCAACTAGGCTTCAATTGCTTTATGAAAAAAAGAAGAGATTGGATTAAAAAATCTCTGAGGGCATTCTAGCTCTACAATTCAATAGCTATAGGACAGAGAATATTATAAGGAATGGTTATTATACTGGAATATAAAAAGAGTATGCAGAAAGATCTATACTAACCAGAATATTGGGTCAAAACAAATATGATTTAAATTCAATATGTACAAATGCACTCTCTTACACATGGGTTTAAAAATAAATGTAACAAATATGATAAGGGGACTATGACTATATATTAGTTCATGTGAAAAATATCATAGATTGTAAGTTTAATATGAGCCAGCAGCACAGTATTTTAGCCAAGAAAGCTTATCTGATTTCAGCATGTATAGCTTAAGAAGTGTAGCATTTTTGAAAATTGTGCAATAGTCTTACTGTAAATCAACCTTAGTCAGATTACATCTAAAGGGCTGTGTTCAAATCTGGAATTTATATTTACTTAAAATATTGTTAAGTAAAAGAGTATTCAGAATTAGTTAACAGAACTTGTGATGCTTACCATAGAGAAGTGAAGATAGGGGTGGAGACTGAGGGGGGGGAGTTGTGATAACTTTCAAATATTTGAAAGGTTGTCATATGGAATAGGGATTAGATACTTTCTTGCTTGGCCCCATAAGACAGAACTAGCAACAACAGATGGATTTACAAAAAGTCTATTCAGGTTTTATTTGAGGTAAAATAGAAATCCTATTAATTATTGCTATTTGAAAATTAAATGGACTACCTTAGGAAGTAGTGGGTTCCCCCAGCTGAAGATATTGGAAGAAAGTTTGAACAGCTACCTGGCAAATTGGCTTCAGATAATATCCTTTTTCAAGTTTGGCTTAGATGTAAAGCCACTCAGATCATATTGAACTCACAAATTCTATGATTCTGTGACTGAATTGTGCTGCATTTTGGCACAGTAAAACAAGCTAAGCAAACACTGTGCCTATTTTCTAGTGGCATCATTCTGAAATCAGATATGAACAGATATAAAGGCCATATCAATGACAGGAACATATTTTGAAGATTGACATACTTAGTACATCAAGGATCAGATGGTGATGGCAGGCACATTTACTTAAAATAATGCCAAATTGTTTTTGTTATGGTATTTTTCCCAGATACTTTGGGACATTCGAAGTCATTACACTATGATTTAATTTCCTGATCTTTGGAAGTAGGCCATATTTCTGAGCTATGATATGACTTCCAGTTACCTATCATAAGCCAGATTTCTGAGCTGTGATGGCATTCCCAAATGCCTATGGGCATGCCAAAACGTTTATGCTATGTTTCAATTCCCAGATAAGTATGAATATGCCAGATTGTTAGACTATGATGTCATTCCCAGAACTACTCAGTTTATAAGAAATTACTTTGGAGAGGAACCTCATATGACCAGTTGATTTTTTAAATTGTCTAAAAAGAAGAAAAACAAACAAACACAGTATGAATTTAATTCAGAATTTCATCTCAGGAATATAAACAGTGAACAGTAGACAGATCTTTAATATGGGCCATTTATGATGTTACATTTAATGTGGCTCATTGAACAAGCTTTTTCTTTTTCTGAAAAATTATAGCATCTTTCAACATAGATTGTTGTGGTTGGTTCTAGCAGTTATCATAGATAATCATCATATTACTATTTTATCAAACTCATGAATATTCATCTATACAAGAAACTAGTACAACCAAGTTTTGCAGTCACTTAATCTATTTAAAGGATAGAGGTAAGAAATTATATAGGAGAAATAATTTTTCGATTTGAAGTCAGAGGGCTTTGTTTCAAATTCTTGCTTATGAGTGACAGAGCAAATGACTAACTTAACCCCTCTTGTTCTGTTTTCTCATCTATAAAATGAGAGAGGGTCAATTAGATGGCTTTAAAGGTTCCTTTCCCTTTCTAATTCTATGATCTCAAAGTACTGTAGTCCTATATGTTCTCTGCTACTGTGAATGTGCTAAAGATTTTAATGATAATTCTAACAGAGAAGTAACAAAAAGTATTTTTAAGCTATGGAAATATCTCAGTAAAAATAAAATGCATTCCCTTAAGATTGCTGTTTCAATGGCAGAAGCACTTATTTGGTCATATAACTTTTTGAAAGTAAGATAAAAAATCATTTACAGTATGGTTAACTTCACATAGTAGCTGAAATAGCAATATAAGTTACAATGAAGCATCCTTTACTGGGGGCTCTTTGAAACCACTCTTCTTCCTACATACGTAATGGAGAATGGATGGAACTGAACTATAAAACACTGTATTTGCAGCATAAGGTCTTACGGCCTGAAAGGGAGTCTCTTGAGGTATTTAGTTATGTTGGTGGTACCTCCCACCTTTCTTTTTTTAACCTTTCAAGAAAAAAATCCAGACTAAAAAAAAAATCAATGAATCTCAATAAAGACAATTATAAAGGTAGTCATCTCATGCACAGAGAAAAGTTCTCAACACTTGAACTAACACACCAAGCATTGTGCTTAGTGCTGATCCAAAAACAGCCAAATAATGATCCCTGACCTCAAGGATTTCACAGTCTAATGGGGTGAAGGGGCAAAGGAACAACAAGCAAATAAATATGTACAAGCAAGTTATAAGTGAAGTAAATAGGACACAATCAAAGGGGAAGTCATCAGAATTAATAACGATTGAGTAAGGCTTTCTGTAGCAGCTGGGATTTTAGTATGCACTTGAAGTAAACCAGTAGAAAACATGAGGAAGGAGAGGATTCTAGCTATGGAAGACAGTCAAAGAGAAAGCCCTGAGCTGAGAGATTAGTGTCTTCTTCTTAGGAGAGCAAGGAGGTCAGTGTCATCAGGTCAATGATTAGGGGGCAGGAAATAAGGTGTGAGAAAACTAGAAAAGTAAGTGACATCTAGGTCATGAGGGGCTTTAAATGAAAGGGGATATTGCATTTGAGCCTGCAAATGATAGGGAGTTTATTGAATAGCAGAGTGACACAGTCAAACATGCATTTTTGTACTACAAATAAAGGACACATTGGAGTGGAGAGTCTTGAGGCAGGTCAACCCACCAGGAAACTATTTCAATAATCCAAGGATGAGATGATGAGGGTCTATTACCCAGGTGGCTGCTATGTATAATGGAGAAAAGAGGATGTATTTGGGATATGTTACTAAAGTGAAATACACAGACATTGGCAACAGATTAGATGGAGTGGTAGTGATTAGACAAGGATATGAGCTGAGGTTAGTATTTAGGTTGTAAGCCCAAAGGACTGGGGAAATTATGTGGCCCTTAACAGGAATAGGGGAGATAAAGGAAAAGAAAATGAGTTTAGTGTTGGACAAATCTCCTGGACATCCAGTTTGAGATACCTGAAATAAAATTAGGAGTGGGAGCTAAAGTTGAAAGGCTTCAATTTTTAAAGTAAAAGATGAAACAAGATTCTGGGAAGAGAGTGATTGGGTGGAATACTCAATAGTCAATAAAACACTATTAAAAACTTACCATATGCCAGACACTGTGTCCTATTCATAGTCCCTAGCCTTAAGGTTCTGACAATTTAACAAAGGAAGATAATATTCAAAAAGAAGCTTGAAAGGGGAGAGGGGAAAAGATATGCAGTTCAGGAGTTTGGTGGAG